>WHYT01013847.1:104154-195876 GCA_009806455.1 Tetrax tetrax | reverse complement strand
CTCCAGGCTGAACAGCCCCAACTCTCTCAGCCTGTCTTCATAGGAGAGGTGCTCCAGCCCTCTGATCATCTTCGTGGCCCTCCTCTGGACCCTCTCCAACTGGTCCATGTCCTTCTTATGCTGGGGACTCCAGAACTGGACGCAGTACTCCAGGTGGGGTCTCACCAGGGCAGAGTAGAGGGGGAGAATCACCTCCCTCAACCTGCTGGCCATGCTCCTCTTGATGCAGCCCAGGATGCGGTTGGCCTTCTGGGCCACAAGGGCGCATTGCCCACTCATGTTGAGCCTCTCGTCCACCATCACTCCCAAGTCCTTCTCCTCAGGGCTGCTCTCCATCCATTCTCCACCCAGTCTGTATTTGTGCGTGGGATTGCCACGACCCAGATGCAGGACCTTGCACTTGGCCTGGTTGAACTTCATGAGGTTGGCACGGGCCCACCTCTCCAGCCTGTCCAGGTCCCTCTGGATGGCATCCCTCCCTTCGAGCGTGTCGACGGCACCACATAGCTTAGTGAACAAAGACTGAAAAGACCAGGCTTGTAACTTTCAGAAGGAAATTAGCAAGAAAAGACATGAAAGATAAGTTAGAGCAGGCATGATAAAAGATCTTAAATAATGAATGACTTAGCCAGATAAAAGTTTCTAGTTCCTTAATATAAGGAAAAGGAGACTGGCAAAATAGAAAAAGAAAATTCAGAACTATGAAAAGGAACAATTTTTCATAGACAATTGGATCACTTTTTAACCTAGACAGTCAATGAAGCAGAATGCAAGGAGCCATTAATGCGGGTATTAAAGCTGTCTGGATGATTTTGAAGAAGGGATAGTAACTAAGATGCTTCGGGATTAGGCTAATTTCCAGTGATTTGGGAGATCAGCAAGGGAGCTAAAGTAGATAAAGTGAAGGACAGGAGATAATCTGTCTTCAAATTTCTTCTGTTTTCTTCTGGGAAGAACAGAAAGATATGGGTTTTGTGACAGATTTGATGGGTGAATAGCCCTCAATAAGAGGCAGTGTTTCACAAACAAAGATGTAGTCTCTTTCTACGTTCAAGTAGAAAGTGTAGTCACTTTCTATATTCAAGAGAATATTCAAGCCAAATAATGTTTTAGCACAAAAGAATTCCAACCCTGTGAAGTCAAGAGAGACATAAGTTATAGCAGTTTTAAGTAAGGGAACTGTCCACTTGGGGCTTAGATATAACTGTAAGAATAAAAGATAAAGGCATTATTAGCAAGATGTTGACAAAGAAATAGCAGCTTTCTGCATCAGTTGGAACTCCATTCCCACAGTATCTGAAAAGCTCTCCTGAACAAGCTTGTCCTGTGCTATTTCTGTCTGCACAAATGTTGCACTCACACTTTTCAGTTACTTTAGACAGTTATTTTTTCAGGACCTTCAGTCAGATCCTACCAATCCTGTAGCTTTCTAATCATTTTATCATTTCAATTTTCTAGACTATTTGGTTTTCATGCTTCTAATCAAGAGATGACTAAAGCAGATCACGGCATTTCCAGCAGATTGCAGCAGCATACGCTGTAGTATGTATTACATCCTCTGTGATGGCATACCTCTATGTTTGCAGCCTTGACATTATGCTGAGTAGAGGCAAAAATCCCACCTCAGGGGCCCTCTTCCTTGCCGAGGACTCATATTAATTAATTTTTCAATCTTATGCCTAGCACACCTAGAACTAGATTGAGTTATAGAATTGATGACATAAGAAGCTTCCCTTTCTCTTTCCTTCTGTATTGCTGAAAGTCACATGTAATGACAGAAGTTTCAAACATCATACAAGGTTGTGGTTTTGAGGAAGATGGAAATTAATAAATGAATACAACATCTTTTGTACAAAGAGAGTAGGAATGGCTCTTAGCTTACCTGCATCCTTGTTCCAAACAGCAAGGACTCGGAAAATGAAGGCACTAAAGGTAGCTGCAAAGAAACCTCTCCAGTAATTGCGCACAGCAAAGTAAGTGGAAGTGACTTCAATGCTGAAAAGGACCCCTAGAAAGAGTTGGAAAGGGAGCAAAGTTAAAATCAGAAGTGTAATGTTAGAAGCATGACAGGGGTTTCTAAGTAGTTTTCTAGAGCAGTGGTCTCCACTCTTTTTTGATCGTGCACCCCTACCAATAAAGGATTTTTGAGCACGTACCTCTCCAATATATGTATATTTATTTAAAAAAATTATACATGTACTACTGTACTAATATATTATGTACAATACAAAACATACACAAAAAATGCAAATTAAAAAGGATGAGACAAAGATTAAATAAACATTTTTTTTTAAAAAAAGAAATTGTTTTATTTATTAATGGAACATTTTTTTTTTCTCACTAAAAATATTGATATTATTCTTTGTTTTTGAAAATCTTAATTTAACACTTTGTGATACAGTGATTCAAAAGTCTGGCTCTATGTTCAGTTTATTTTGATACTTGGTCTTAGTGGCTATCATAGCTGAAAAAGATATCTCACAAAGCTACATAGATCCGAATGCCAGAAATGCATCTTTGGCTGTGTTGACTAAATCATTGTATTATTTTTTCAATCTCATCCACCACTCATGCAAAGATTTTTGGTGAAATTCGAATAGTAAATTTCCATCTTCCCTGATGTCAATCAGTTGTTCTTGCAAACTAATGAGAAGGAGTTACATTTTTATATATTTAACAAATGTGTTAAAAACCCACTGAAACTTTTAATCTGGAAGATTTTTAAACAGTTTAGAAATTTCTGTTTCCAAATTTTTAAAGTGTACACATATGAGAGTTTTTGCAGGTGACACACATTGTATTTGGCAACAAAGTCACAAATTCTCCACAAGTTTCTTTTGAAAAGCAGTTACTTTCTCACCCACTGTTAGAACATCACTTTCACCTTGAAGGGATACATCAACTATGTTTATTTTTTTTTTTAAAATGACTGCTAGGCAGCATGCTACTGATAGGTGCTTGTCATCACAGAAAAGATCAGCAAATTCAGAACACTTTTCTTTTTGTAAAAGAAAAAGGTGCAACTGGTCTTTAAATTCAACAAGTCTTTTGAAAACCTGTTGCCAGGAGATAACCAGCAAATGTCTATATGGTACGAAGGATTTTCATGGTCAATCCTCATCTCATTATGAAGTATTGTAAAGATTCTACTGTTTCAAGGTCTTGTTTTTATGAAATTAACCACATCGATGACGTCCTGTAGCACTTTGTGCATGTCTGGCTCCCATTTCTGTGCTGCAATAGTTTTCCTGTGAACAATGCAGTGAATGAATTTCAGGTGTGGTGCTATCTATGTAACATTTCCACGCAAGCCTCTTCTTATGCCAGTCAAAGCAGCTGCTCCTCCAGTTGTATGTGGCTCTTTTTTTTCTTTTGCTATGAAGCAAGAAACCTCAAAGGAGGCTTCTAAACATTTATTGTTAAGTTCACAGAAATTTTGTAAAGTACTGGACTAACTATCACATAGCTTGAAGTAGAGCTGAAAAAATTGTAGAAGTTTGTCTTCATGTTCTGTATGCTTAGATTTTAAATGTCTTCTTAACTCTGATGGCTTCATATTGTCATTAGTGAACTTCTCAAAGCACAATATACACTTAGGGTGAGGTTCATCATTAACGATAGCAGTTGTAAATCCATATTTAAAACAGCTTTTGATAATTTTGATTTTTTTTTTTGCCACCTTCTTGTCAGACCTGATTAGCTGGTCGTTGTTTGTGCCTTGTAATGTGGCTGACTAAGAGCCTGTACTAGGAGCAGAAGAGTCAGCTCTGCCATTTTCTTGTTGTTCGTCTATGCTCACATTATTAGTATTATATTAAATTTGTGGTCTCTTTGCAGGAATCTTTTTAAGCCACTTGTCCATTTTGTGAGGGTTAGTTTAGCTAACACTAGATAATATAATCCATAAATCCACTTAAGAGGGCACATATTAATTGCAATACATTGCAATATGCTGAAAGCAAGCAAATGAGTGAGGGCACCACTGTCAACTCTCCGCATTGTGAACAACTCTACACCCAGGACACCTCATGCTTTGTATGTGACAAGCGGCCACCCAACTGAGGTGCCAATATGTATACTAAATATTAGTAAAGCTTAATTTATTTCATTTTTAAAATTTTTTTTTTAGATTTAAAAAAATAGAAATTGTTGTATTTTCTTCCCACACCCCAATGGACCATCTTGCGCACCCCCTAGGGTATGAACACCCCAATTTGAAGACCACTGTTCTAGAGAGCCTTTTGGTCTTCCCTCCAAAAGGATGACAACATGTGGAAAAGAGACTGTGTCAGAGATGCTAGGGAAGTTGGTCACATTAAAAGTAGGCTTCTTTGTTCAAGGTAGACGACAGATCAAAAATATGGTGCAGGAAAGGGGGACAGGAGAAGAGGACTAGGCAGGAGAGGATTTAGGTACCTGAGGAAAAGGAAACAGAACAGCCACTTGCCTCCAAGTGGTGTCCCAAAGCAGCAGCCAACCCCTACAGCACAACCCACGGTCAGGACATCCGTGTAGTAATATGGCTGCTACTGGTGAAAGAGACAAAGAGAGACAGACAAACAGACGAAAGAAGGAAAGAAAGCAGAGAGTGAGTAACAGAATTGGCAGGTACAGTCACATGCTGTCACCAGCTCTGTCACCAGTTTTAGAGTTACAGCTATATTTATCTTACTTCTCCCTTCTGGATGGCTTCAAAATATTCAAAAGACAAGACCTGGCACAAGAGAGGATGTACCTGGAGTCACATCTTCAAGACACATGGAGAAGGCAGCATCTCATTTTTCATTGAAACATGCACATTTCTGTCACTGTAGAAGAAATATCTTGTGGAAAATCCTCCAGAGGGTGGAGGGCACATATGTATGTTTTACTCCACCTCTTTTACTTTGGCAGGGGATTTCAGGATGCACATGTGCCAGAGAGTGCCTCAAAAAATCCACCCTATGAGTTTGTGTGCACAAGGCACGTGCATATCCGGAACCCTGTGTGGACAGATCAGATGCTGAAGGTCCTGTCACCCTGGGTAGATGAGTGGGTAACAGATCACCTAGTAAAGGATTGTGCTGTCCTGGTGAAAAAAAAAAAATCATTATAATAAAGGGAAATGGAAGGTATAAAAGGTAGAATCTCTCCTGAGACAGTTTTGGAAGACAAAGAGCTGCTGAAAGGGTGAAAATGCTCTCCCACTCTTTTTCCAAGATTTGGCCCTGAAATGCTTGAGAATGGTGAAAGTTGAGTAGATAGGTTTTCCTTTCTTTTCTTTTGTCTAAATCTGAGGTGCTATATAATACATCAATGTTAAAAGCATGTGTATTTGGTACTTTATACTATCACGTGTTCCCGAAGTAGTCTGTTATATCTCCCATGGGAGTTTTGAGAAAGGGTAGTCTTGTGTTATGGTCAGAATTCAAGTGGCCAGGCTGAATTCTAGGGTCAGAAGGCCATGAGATGCAACCAAGAGGTGTTGCAAGGCTATCTCTGCATAGCCCAACAAAAAAGGGCCATGGACCATTCCCTGACCCAGAACAATGTGTCATTATCCATGACTTTGTCCTAGGGAACTTCTGGGCCCTATTGTGGCCTTAAGACATGATTATGTCTGGAACAGAGATGAGATTCATAGAATCATAGAATTGCTTCAGTTGGAAAAGACCTTTAAGATCATCAAGTCCAACCATTAACCCAACACCACTGTGCCTACTAAACCATGCCATGTCCCAAAGTGGCATATCTACACGTTTTTAGAACAACTCCAGGGATGCTGACTGCATCACTTCCCAGGGCAGCCTGTTCCAGTGCCTGACTACTCTTCCGGCTACTATCCAATCTAAACCTCCCCTGGTGCAACTTGAGGTTGTTTCTTCTTGTCCTATTGCTTCCTATTGCTTATTACTTGGGAGAGGAGACCAGCATCCACCTCAGTACAACCTCCTTTCAGGTAGTTGTAGAGAGTGACAAGGTCTTCCCTGAGCCTCCTTTTCTCCAGGCTAAACAAGTCCAATTCTCTCAAACACTCCTCATATGACTTGTGCTCTAGATCCTTCACCAGCTTTGTTGCTCTTCTTTGGATGTGCTCCAGCACCTCAATGTCTTTCTTATTACTGAGGAGCCCAAAACTCAACACAGTATTCGAGGTGCGGCCTCACCAGTGCCAAGTATAGGGGGACAGTCGCTTCCCTATTCCTGCTAGCCGCACTATTTCTGATACAAACCAGGATACTATTGGCCTTCTTGGCCACCTGGGCATACTGCTGGCTCATGTTCAGCTGGTTGTTAACCAAAACCCTCAGGTCCTTTTCCGCCAAGCAGCTTTCCAGCCACTCCCCTCTGTAGCATTGCATGAAGTTGTGACCCAGGTGCAGGACTCAGCACTTAGCCTTGTTGAACCTCACACAATTGGCCTTGGCCCATCGGTCCCCCATCCAGATCCCTCTGAAAAGCCTTCCTGCTCTCAAGCAGATCAACACTCCTGCCCAACTTGGTGTGGTCTGCAAAGTTACTGATGGAGCACTCAATTCTCTCATCTAGATAATTGATAAAGATATTAAACAGAACTGGTCCAAATACTGAGCCTTGGGGAACACCATTAATGACCGGCTGCCAACTAGATTTAACTCCATTCATCACCACTCTTTGGGCTTGACCATTTAGCCAGTTATTTTACCCAGAGTATGGCCATCCAAGCCACGAGTAGCCAGTTTCTCCAGGAGAATGCTGTGGGAAACAGTGTCAAAGGCTTTACTGAAGTCTAGGTAGACAACATCCACAGCCTTTCCCTCATCCACTAAGAGGGTCATGTTGTCATAGAAGGAGATTAGGTTAATCAAGCAGGACCTGCCTTTCATAAACCCACTCTGACTGGGCCTGACCACCTGGTTGTTCTGTATGTGCCACATGATGGCACTGAAGATGATCTGCTCTATAGCCTGCGGTCAGGTTGACAGGCCTGGAGTTGTCCAGATCCTCCTTCCAGCCCTTCTTGTAGATGGGAGTCACATTTGCTAACCTCTGGTCAACTGGGACCTTGCCAGTTAGCCAGGACTTCTGGTAAATGATGGAAAGTGGCATGATGAGCACTTCTGCCAGCTTCTGCAGTACCCTTGGGTGGATCGCATGCAACCCCATAGACTTGTGTGTCGTGGTATAGAAGGTATAGCAGGTCGCTAACCATTTTCACTTGGGCTTCCTTCTGCTCCCTGCCCCTGTCTTCCAGCTCAGGGGACTGGGTACCTGGAGAACTACCAATGGTTTCATGTGGCTATACTCTAATCCTTGGTTCTGAACCTGCTTTCTTTCAAGGTTTTTGGCAGACTTACAAGATTTGCCTTGAAGCCTCGGACTTCAGCTCAGGCTCTGTCCAACTTACTATATTGCCCACGTATACACTGCTCTCGGCCTCTCTCTTGCTGAATCTGATTTTTTTCCCAGCACATCTTTTTTTTTTAAGATTATCAACTGAAGAACCTCTAATTTGTAGCTGACAAACTATGTTCATTCCTTTTTTTTTTTTAACAGCAAACCAGAGCAAAGATCATTATTATTGTTGATGAAAGACCATGCTGTATTTGTCAGCTAACTTATCCATTTGAAGACTAACAGGAAAGTGGTGCGTGGAAGAAATAAAGCCAACTGAGAAAAAACGTCAGATTTCAAAAACTACTTAGACTTCTGGACACAATAACCATGGAGAGAGGTTTGGGGCAGTGCATGGGAGAGAAGTGAAATGAAGGCACAACAAAGAATGGAGAACATTTTGAGACAAATGATTTATGAATACATTTCCACTGTTTTGGGAAGAAGTTACCATGTACCTCTGGCACGTGTGCTGTTTAAGGAAATTCTGTGAATCAGACACTAGTACAAATGTGAGGGGGTAGGGATAAATTTCCACATCTCTCCTCACAGCAGGATCATAGAATAGTTGGAAGGGACCACTGGAGGTGTCTCCTCCAACTCCTTGCTCAGAGTTGTGCTAATTCCAAGGTTAAATCAAGTTCTTGTCCAGGTAAGTCCTGAACAACTCCAAGGGGGAGATTCTCTGGACCCTTTGGGCATCTGTGCCAGTGGGAAAGGAACGTATTTTCCTTATATACAGAAAGAATTTCCCTTGTTGCAAGTTGTTCCCATTGCCTCTTGCACTGTGCCCCTCTGAGAAGAGCCTGGATCAATCTTCACTAAAATCCCCCTTTAGGTGGTTGATGACATCAGTTAGACCATCCCTCTTTAGCATTTTCTCCCTTAGGCTGAACAAACCCAGTATCCTCAGCCTCTCCTCATATAACATTACTCTAACCTCCCAACCATCTTACTAGTCCTTTGCATCTTTCTTATATGGGGAGCCCAGAACTTTACACACTGATATTTCTGTTCTCCAGTTGGCTGATGAAGTATTCTTATAGTAGTTTCCTGTTCACATTATCACTTCCTGTCATACTTGCCATCATCTTCCGCCCTTAGATGTTGCTACTCCTTACATGAGGTTGGTTGTTTTTTTTTTTTAATATCTGTTCTCTACTCAATCCTTATTGATTTTCTGGACAGACCTTGGTGCTCTCCAGGTTGAATAATGTCCATGGCCAGAAGAGACTGAACAAGATGCATCATTAGAAATCAGCACATTATTAGGTGTCACTTTTCCAATGACTTTCCCTTTCTTTCACTGCCACCAGTTACATGCAAAAAGAAAGAACTTGTGTTGGGAGAGTGGAGAGGTGTCTGGGGAGAATCTGCCTGAGAGCAGGAGATCTCACAGCAAGAGGTTAAATGAGTTGTACATTAAATGTCACATATAGGAAGACACTTGCCTCCAAGAGGAGCCCCGAAGCAACATCCAACTCCAACTGCGCAAGCTGCCACCAGGAGGTCGAACTGCCTATGCACATTCTGGAACAGAGAGTGCAGCCAGAGAAGGGCATGCTGGGGTTAGAGGGGGCAAAGCCAAGGGGTTAGGATCCAGAACAATGAAACAAAGCAACAGCCAGCAGCAGATTCAGCCATTGCTATTATAAATAGCAGGCTCTACACACTTTAGTACGGTCTTTAGTACTGTCAGCTGGTCTTCGGCAGTGACATCAGTCTTTATGCACAGACAGGATCTACTCAAGTAGAACAGCACCTCCCGTCATTGTATTACACAGTCAGCTTCTGCTAGGAGCCTGTATGTAAAGCAGTTCCTACATTTAGCTATATATGCAGTTAATAGGGGTTTTTTTTGTACAACTAGCCAATACAGTGATCAGCCTGCAGAGGCTGTTTGGCAACAGCAAAAGCCTAGAAACAGTGTCAGTGTCTATAATTAGCAACACTGTATAAATGTGGCTTAAAGACAAATTGATCTTTGTCTGCAGCTACTTTTTTATACAGACAATGATCACAGTACAAAGATATCAGCATCATGAGATTGAAAACTTGTCAGATGTGTATTCCTAACCAGCCTCTGTGTAATTAATTGGTAGTTAACATTGGTGGTCTTGCACAGTTATTTACTGTATATCTGGCCTTCCACTACCATTTTCTTTGGCTTGTGTTTTACTGCTCTATAGCAGTACAGTGAACTTCAATCCCTATGTTTCCTCTCTGTTTTGTGACCTACCAATACTATCTTCTGTGTCTTAGGAGTTCAACCTACGGAAGAGCTGTGTGCAGACATGTGCCTTACCTCATACACACCACAGAAGATTGACATAAACTTGCTGAGTACTGCAGCACAGATACTGGCAATATGCACAAAAGGTCCCTGCAAGAGAAAAGTGAGGAAAACCACAGAGGGTTACCCTGTGGTTACTGACAACAATTTAGCCATTGCAGATCTCCTAATTTCTCTTTGATTGGCCATCTTGGCCAGTCCAATATTCTTTCTTTTTTCTTCCCCTCTTAAAGACTACCTGATTTGAGTTCTTTGATGTCAAACCCTGTCCAAGTAGAAGGAAAATGGCCAATGGAAGACAAACATTGCTGAAAACAGCAAAGATTTGAGAATAGGAATGGTGGCAAAAGAAAGAAAACATTTATAGACTCTTCTTTCACAGACAATCCCTCTCACCTCCCAGACTCTGGCCACTACTGCTCATGAAATCAGCAATATTTACCTCTTTCCCTACAGGCATGCCACTTCCAAGCCCAGCTGTGAGGCCCACAACTTTGGCCACAAAAGCTTTGAGAGTGAGGTATTCCTTGAGGACCACTCCCCTCATAATGGTCTTGAGCTCTGGGATCCCAGACCCTGAAAACAACAGCGGAGCAAGAGGTGAATAAAACCCACAGGCAAATGGAGTAAGAAAAATAGACAGACAGAAACAGATCTTGCCATGCCTTCTGCCCTCACCAACAGCCTGTGGAGAGACGAGGTGGCAGAAAATGGCCGCAAACAGAATAAGAACAAGTGGATATGTGACCCATGCCAGGTACTGCAGAGGAATATTTGGGTGCAGCTCTCTGTACATCCACTTGTAGGCTGTAGGCAGACAAAGAAAGAAGTTGTCAGTAACCACAGATGCTCCAAACAGGTTGGTAGATATCAAAGAGTCACACACTTGCTAAACCTGCCCATGCTAAACTTGCACATACTGGTGCCCTCTCCTCTATCTCAATCACATTAAAAATCGTTACTTCCTAAAAACTAGCTTAAAAGCTTTGCTATCCTAAAGTCCTCATTTTCAAAGACAAACCTTGTTACATTTTTGGTATGAGTTCCCAAATGAAATAGGCATTCTGCAGAAATGAGTAGAAGTGGCTCTCTGGTCTTTGACACTATTAATAGCCCTGCCCAAATGTAGTGTAAGAAGAGGTGTGTTACATGCAGTTGTGAGGATGAATCACTGTACGAGATCTTTTCATTTGACAGCCTGAGGGCCTTGTGTGGGTTCTGAAGGACAAAAAAGTGGTCCACCAGCAGCTAGTGCCCTCTCCTGCATCTCAATCTCATCTCAGCAGGAGGCTGAAATTTGGTGGATGGAAAGGAAAAAAAAAAACAAACAAGTAACTCAGCTGCAGGGACTATGAAGGACAGGGGCCCTCTGAGACTGGTAGGGTAAGCCAGATGCCTGTTAGATGGAGAAGCTCTAGAGGGAAGAACATTGGGCTGAAGGAATGCTGGGAGCTTTGAGGAACTGCAGTATCTGGTGGACATCAGCAGCCAAGAGCACTGAGAGGAAAGGATGTGGGCAGGTCAGGACTGGGACACTGAGGGAAAGGACAAAGGAACAGTGCAGTTAACAGGATGTATGGAATGTTGTGTGTGCCTATGTACAGCGAGATGGGGGGTAGGGGGACTGAAAAATCTTGCAATTGTTATAGCTGTCAAAGGAGAGAGGGACCACAGGAAAAATGCAGGGAAGATGTCCCTGCTTATTGCAGGGGAGGTTGGACTAGATGACCTTTAAAAGCCTCTTCCAACCCAAACTATTATATGATTCTATGATATAAGACAGTGGTTAGGAGATCTTTGTGAAAAGAGCCAAAGATAGAGCACTATGTGGTCAGGTAGCATGAAACTGCAGGGTGCTGTATAAAAGAAAATGGAAAGCAGAAATAATGTCAGGAGGGCATTTAAGAACCTCTTCCCCTCCCCACCCCCCACACACTAAATAGACCTGAGGAGGATGGGAACCAGTATAATAGGAAGGACTACAGTACCGCTTCCCAGTGCCCCTACATATTCAAGGGTGCAGGAGGGAAAGGGAGTCAAAATAATGGTTTGTCTTTGATTCATACACATATCCTTTGTTTCTGCTGGCTTACTTCAAAATTTTTCCCTGCTATCTCTTTAAAGAATCTCTCCCTTATTAACCTCTTCTCTACCATGTTGCAAGTACTTCAAACTTCCCAGGCAGTGAGGGGTGAGGATGGGACACTGATGTTAAAGGAGAAGGAACTTTGGTCGCTGGGCTTTGTAAAATATTCATATAATTTACGGTGTGCCTTTGAAACATCTGAATGGGACCCACCCTGTAGGCTCTTCGCACTGGCATAATCCATTCCCCAGCTCACCAACGCCATGACGAGACCCAACAGAACCAAGAAAATCCAGTCCTCTCCAAGCTTCTTGGTAACATATTTCTGAATGCGTCTAGCACAGTCTGTGGAGGGAAGAACAAGCCAGAAAAACAGGGAACGTAGATGAAGCCTGTGTCTGTCTCTCCTCTCCTATGTTAAGAACTGACTATGCTAAGCATCATGGGCTTGATGTTGAAGGACTGGTACCCATCCCTTTCCTAAACAGTCCTGCAAAATCTGATACAGTTTCAAAAAAAAAAAAAAGAAAAAAAAAGAGGAGGGAGGAATTTAACGTCTTGTGCACTAGCAGCAAAACTCTGACACAAGGAATTCCTTTTCCTTCTGTTACAGAGATCTATTGTGGAAAAAATTATTAACTTGGGACTGGTCTTTTTTTTCAGAACAGATCTTGGCTTTTCCTAGGATGAAAGCTGGCATTAAAATGTAATTTGGATCCAATGTGATTCCTTTTCCTTCCTTCTCTTCTTCTCCTCAGTTACAATTTTCTTGTCTTTTTGACTTGCTTAAATTCTGTCTCTGGCTGGCCTACCCAATACCTGGTTGTAGGGTAATGAAAGAAGAATTGTCCCTACCTTGACATTTGGAATAGTGCTCTTCTTTGATCTCTACTTGACTCTCACGTTTCAGGGGTCTTTCATTGTTCTTCTGGGCCTGCTTCTTATTCAGTAGTTTTGCTGCTTCCTTGTCTGCAAAGTCAGTTATCTCATCTGTGTATTGGCCGTAAAGCTAGAGGAGAAGAAAGCACGAGAGATCAAAAGCAAAAAGTAAGGCAAAGGCTCCTTTGCAAATAGCATTAAAGATAAAAAGGCAGATCTACTAACAGTCAGAGGTGCAGACCCAAATGTACCCAAGCAGTGAGACACAGACATAGAAATTCTCAGACAGATGCAGCTCATCTTTTTTTTTAGTTTTTCTTTTTCCTTTCTGGTTACCTCTTCCCAATCTCTCAAAAATCTTTTCATCTCCTTTTTGGGGGTACAAGACATGATCAGAGAATACTAATTATTTTCTAACATCCTGAGAAACAGCCAGCTCTGGTCTGAAGAGATAAAGCAGACTTTCTGGAGGTACAAAAGAAGGTCAACATAGTTCACATGAGGCTGCCACCCTCAGGGCTGTCTCATAGACTTCAGCAGCACTGTGAAACGTCTCAGAAGGTTTTGAGAGGTATTACACTATCAAACAGGCTGCAGGAATGTCCTGCATCTGTTCTTCCTGCTGCCAAGGAATGCTTAACAGGGCACACAGCCACTGGTGGTGCCTCCAGAGGAAAATTAGCAGCATCAGCTCAGAAATATCAGAGGGTACTGGACACCTCACATTATTTACCCAAATTAGCATGCTAAGTACTCTTGTATCTCCAACTCCTCTGAATTTCCTAACTACCTAATCTAATCTTTGTCTTCAGATACTCATTTTGAAGTGCAGCTGCTTATATGCAATTCACAAATAGCAATGCGCGCTTACCAATGACATTTCACACATGGATCTGCAGTAAACTTGGCAGTTGTGCTGTCTTGTCAACAGCAAGAACTCAAGGGAGCTTGAAGGATCCTGACTGTGCCCCTTTGTGTGTTTATCAGATTCCCTCAAGAGCAGCTATTTTACCTCACTCTTTCAGAGTATAGGTGAGGAAGGTGTGCATTTGAGAAACAGAGAATAAGCCTCTCCTCATCATATGCCCTTCAATGAACCAGCTTTGACTTTACTTGAGGTCAGGTTACCACCTGATATATGCTCTGTAATTCTGGCTCTTCCCACCTGCAAGAATGTGGCCCTTTGCTTTGTTCCCAGACCAACACCTGCTTCTCTAAGATTTTCTGAGTAGAAGGAGGAGAGTAAGCAATGTTTCAATCAGCAAAATCAGACACTTCAGCTGGAGAATGACAAGAGAGAGATATAAAGCTTAGGAGACATTTCTATTCAACAGCTTTGTGTCTCCTCCTTCTGAAGTGACACAGGAGATGTTGTTCCTGTTCCCTGGGGATCTCCATGAACTGAAAAATCATCTGTACAATGGGGATAATGCCACTGACCTACCTATAAGAGAGTTTGAGATCAAAAAAATTCAGAGACTCACAGAAAGATTTACACAGGAAGGCACCTCTGGAGGTTTCTAGTTCAAGTCTAGTGATTGGTGACAGCCAACATAGCTTCAGTAAGGGCAAATCGTGCCTGACCAATTTGGTGGCCTCCTATGATGGGGTTACAGCATCGGTGGATAAGGGACGAGCTACTGACATCGTCTACCTGGACTTGTGCAAGGCATTTGACACTGTCCCACACGACATCCTTCTCTCTAAACTAGAGAGGCATGGGTTTGATTGATGGACCACTCAGTGGATAAGGAATTGGCTGGATGGCCGCACTCAGAGAGTGGTGGTCAACAGCTCAATGTCCAACTGGAGACTGGCGAAGAGTGGCATCCCTCAGGGGTCCGTGTTGGGCCCAGCCCTATTCAACATCTTAGCTGATGACATGGACAGTGGAACAGAGTGCACCCTCAGCAAGTTTGCTGATGACACCAATCTGTGTGGTGTCGTCAACACGCTGGAGGGAAGGGATGCCATCCAGAGGGACCTGGACAGGCTGGAGAGATGGGCCTGTGCAAACCTCATGAAGTTCAGCAAGGCCAAGTGCGAGGTCCTGCACCTGGGTCATGGCAATCCCAGGCACAAATATAGGCTGGGCGGAGAATGGATCGAAAGCAGTCCTGAGGAGAAGGACTCGGGGAGTGCTGGTGGACGAGAAGCTCAACATTAGCTGGCAATGTGCCCTTGCGGCCCAGATGGCCAGCCGCATTCTGGGCTGCATCAAGAGGAGCGTGGTCAGCAGGTTGAGGGAGGTGATTGTGCCCCTCTGTTCTGGTGAGACCCCATCTGGGATACTGCATCCAGTGCTGGAGCCCCCAACATAAGAAGGACATGGACCAGTTGGAGAGGGTCAAGAGGAGGGCCTCTTCTATGAGGACAGGCTGAGAGAGCTGGGGCTGTTCAGCCTGGAGAAAAGGAGGCTCCGGGGAGACCTTCCAGCGGTCTTCCAGTACCTCGAAGGGGCCTACAAGAAAGATGGGGAGAGGCTGTTCAGTAGGGCCTGTTGTGACAGGACGAGGGGCAATGGTTTTAAATTAGAGGGAGGTAGATTTAGATTAGATATTAGGAAAAAAATTTTTACAATGTGAGTTGTAGAACACTGGAACAGGTTTCCCAGAGAGGTGGTGGATGCCCCATCCCTGGAAACATTCAGGGCCAGGCTGGATGAGGCTCTGAGCAACCTGATCTGGTTGAAGACGTCCCTGCTCCTTACAGGGGCGGGGGGGGAGGGGGGTTGGACTAGATGACCTTTAAAGGTCCCTTCCAACCTTAATGATTCTATGATTCTGTGAAGTCTCTGCTCAAGTCACATGAACTCCACGTCAGATCAGGCTGCTCAAGACGTTATCAAGGCAACTCCCAAACGTGTCCAAGGGTGGAAACTCTCCAGCTTTGCTGAGCACCAGTTTCAGTGATCTACCAATTCATATTTCCACATAACAAGGTCTGAAGGTCCTAAGTAGTTTATTTATTTGCTTGTATTCCTCAAGTGGCACTTGAACTATATGCAATAGCTCCCTTCAAAATCCCTAGTGTTTTTTTTCACAGAACACACATCTAGGCTTTTAAAAATCATCCTGTTCTTAAGGTGACTCACCTGTCGTCTCTTAAACAAATGGATTCTATATGAACATCTGAAAATATTATTCCATTCATCACTGTATTGGAAGCTGGCAAATTTAATGTCATTATGAATCCCATGGTTATCAACACACTCTAGGCAAATTAAGCAATGCAGACTCTCTAGTGAGGAATGGCCATGCTCTGACTCCCATAATACACACAGGACAGTGAAACATCAGGCTGAAGAAATTGCCAGACTTCATATGCAATGTAAGCTGTCACATATAGAATGCAGTCCTAAATCGCAGACTACTCCTTTTTCTCTAACTTCTCTTCTCTATTTCAGCCAGAAATGACAAGTACTAGCAGATTTTAGACAAATGCATCACCTCAGCTAATGTTTCATTGTTTTTACATGGTCATGTGGGATGGGTTTACATCAAATACAGCTTAATCCAAACTATGAACTCAAACCCGTGCCAAGTATGATGTTCAAATTAGAGTCTTCCATCTGCCCAGATAGAACAGCATGACGGTATAATAGTATGAATGGCCAAAGTGCTCATACAGTATCCTAGTTCACTGCTTCTATCTGGCTGGAAAACGAGGCACTCAGGATGTGGAAAAAAATGGAGTTAGTCTGAAGACACAAAAATGAAGGTTCTGTCCTGGAGAAGAAGTTAGTCTCAACTTAGGACTGCTTCATACACGTGCTTTGCTTCTCCAGGACTCTGGCACTACTTGGAATCGTAGGAGATTGCAGGACAGAGAAAGAATCTAGAAATCAGAGAATGACCTTAAAGCAAAATTAGTTTAGGCAAGAAATATCCATTCCATTAGAAGACATGTAAAACTAAAAATATAACACAGTAGGACTTAGACTGTTCCTCCTTCTGACGCTCCCTCTCTAACACAAGGAACACAGGGTTTCTGGGCACCAGAAAAACTGTAGAGAATTTTAAAAGGTATCAATTACCATCTAAAGGGTTGAGCCAGAAAAGGTACTATCATGCCTAGCTTGGCTAAATGCTGAGTGAGAAAATTATAATAGTGCGAGAACAGCTGAAGGTATAAATACCGCTTAAAGGGGTGGAAAACCACCCCCAAAAAAACCATCCAGGAAGAAAGCACAACCAGGGTAAAGTTCATTTCCAGGGAGGAAGCATTTATTGATGTTTAACTGTAAACCAGCAGGGTCTGACTTTCGAAAAAAGATGGGGAAATTTCATTGCTTGAGTGATGGAGGAAAAGCTGCACAGAATCTCAGGGGAAAAATATGCACAGCACCACAAGCTCAAAATGTTTCTCAGAGCTATTTTCAGAGAGCTCAGCACTTGCATAAAACTGCCCTCCTCTCACCGTCCAAAGCCTAAGCTATTTCCCATGCCATTCAGACTGAAAAATACGTTCTCCACAGCATATTCCAGTTCTGAAATCCCTTCCCCTAGCACTGCCAGTGCATGCTGTTTTTAATCTGCGGCTCCTGGCCATTGAGGCAGCTTTGGGCACTACTCCTCATTCCTCTCACTCCCACCTTGTAGCCATTCTGTTACTCCTGAATTGATCTTTGGGGGTTTTTTTTGTTTGTTTTTTTTTTTTTCCTGATGGATCATAAAAGTGTTGCCATATTTCATTACAAAGGTGAAACCTCCCAAAACTCCCTTCATAAGTAAATTATGTCAGTAAAATGTCTAGGCTCAACTGCTTAGACACAGAGCCAGAGGCACATGTAAGGAGTGAATGACAGCAACAAAATAATAGTTCTTCCTGAAGAACAGAAGGCAAAGGGGACATACAAGAGCAGTGTCATCACCTGAAGGGAGAGAGGGTGTTGGAGAGAAACATCAGAGGGAGACTTCTCAGAGGGACACAGTAAAGGATGAAAGGAAAAATGTGTAACTTGCAAGAAAGGAAAGTCTGTGCACAAGGAAAATATGTCTCTATCCACCCCATCTTGAGGATGGTGCAGCACAGGAACAGAGGTGCTGGGGAATCTTCAGTCATAGAGAAGTTCAGACCTTGCCTGGACAAGGCCCTGGACAACCTGACCTAGCTTTGGAGTCAACCCTGCTGTGTGCAGGGGCTTGGGCTAGAGACCTCCAGAGATCCCCTCCCACCTACATCTTTCTGTGAGTCTGTTATTCTGTATTACTGCATTGCTAATTACTTGTTACACATCCTTCCCACTACACCCATCTGTGTATTGCTGAGGGAGCTCTCTGCCATGAATACCCTTTCTGTATCCACAAATAACACAGCTTCTAAATACCTCACCAGCTGGAGATGCTTTCTCCTGCAGAAAGAAAACAATACAAAATCCTACAATGTATGAGAATGTGTATTGTTACTAATGTATATTACATCATCTATCATATATCTACTATCTGTTATCTTAATTGTCCAAATTATGTATATTTTACTATTATTATTATCTATTAACCATTGTATGTTTTTTAACTGTCAATTATCTGAAGGTCCTAGGCCAAAGACCAAGATTCCACTGTTCTGAGGCCTGTGTGAACCCAGTCACAACACAGCACCAGTCTGAAATGGCTTCCAACCTACATATAAAACAGACGGCAACAGCCAGCAAAAGAAAAGGGGGCAACAGAATCAAGATCTTTCTCTGCCAACCATTTTTCCACATGACAGTGTGGAAAGAAATCTTAATAGCTGCTCTGCATGGAAATGGATGAAAACATGTGCAGCAGGTTGTTTTTCATGCTAGTAACATAAGTGTGCATGTTGGTACAAGGTGTGTGCATTAGCATGCATTTTTATACTTCAGCTGCATATGCATGAATGGCTAGCAAAATAGACATATGCACAGCAAGCCTGGTTTTGCCAGAATATGTCTGCATATAAGGTTTCGTACGTAAACATACATGCATATATGTATATGTAAAAAATGTATATTATGTATATTTATGTAAAAGTATTTCTAGGACATCTTTTTCAGTAAATCTATAAACAGCTGTCTGTTTTTAAGACTGCAAATTGTATTCACAAATGCATGCTTGCTTGGGGACATTATTGCCTGAAGATACGCATGCAAATGCATTTGATGGCCTGCTCGCTTGTGTGTGAGGATGTCTGTCTACCTGCACTGACAGCCTGCCTCTGCAGCTGACAGCAGAGACACGCCAGTGCCAGGGAGCAAGAGCACAGAGGTAGGTTGTATTGCCTCACTGTGTCATCTGTGCCTGCTTGTGAGAGTGGTTTTAGATGTGTGGGAACAGCATATCGGCTGGATACATGTGAACTGGGATGTTTTTGTCCGTGGTCATGTTTTACTGGAGAAACAATTCACACCCCACAGCACCCCTCCGTCCCCAACTCACTGACGTGGTTCATGGAACCAAAAGCGCATTTCCTCAGACCACCTCAGTCCTCCAGCCCTATGTGTTGATCCACTCGCATTCCGTCGAGCATGGAGCAGGTGTGCACCATCCTCCCAGCAAGGCTGGGACATGCTTCCAGTGCCAGCCAGGGGAATGGGCACAGATAATGGGGCCAGGACATCTCCTTCCCTCCAGCAGGCCCTACCTCACTCCACAGCCCATCCCAGCATCAGGTGGCAATTCAAATGCTAAATCCTGGTGGAGCTCAGCTTTTTTTCCTATCACTAAAGCACAAAAGTCTTCAGGAGATCATTAATGCATCCCCTCCCTCATCCCCCAATCATTCACCTAAGTATTCATGTAAAGGGATTTGTATTCATGTAAGGAGAAGCATCTGCTCTGTATGAATTTCACATTCACATGCTCTCTCCCTCATCATTTTACTGTATCCTTCATTGCTCTAAAGCCCTCTTACGTCAGCTTAGTCTGAGCAGAGTGGTAGGAAATAAGACACCACTGACTGCTGTAAAACCTCCCCTTTGCAGCAGGCTATGCCAAAAGGAGAGGTAGAGGAGATGTAGAGGATAATGGAAGGAGAAGCCATAACGAGAGTACATCTATGTCCCAGATATTTTTCTGAACCGCTGCTTGTATGAACCAGAGCAAGAGTCAGGTCAAGTTTAAGGGTTAGAAAATCTCTCACTGAGAGTTATCAAAGCTATCAATATACATGTATGGGTCTATGACTATGAAGTGCTTTTTGGTTAGAGAAAAGTCAGAACAGAGCTCTTCATGACTTTGTCTATACAGCTGTGCAGATAGATACCCATCTATATACATTACTGTTCTCTTTGGTTTTATTCACTCTTCTGCTCTACTTCACTATGCACCTGAAGGCAGCTGCCATTTCTTTTTGCTATTACAAATACACTAGTGATCTGATTGATTTTTTTCCATCCCAGCTTGCCCGTTCTAACTCTCTTTGTGTCCATGGCAGGTGAAAATGACCCCTGACTTGAAATGCAGATAGCACTCCTGGTTGTAAGTACAACCATGAAAGTCAATGCCTGACTTCAGAGTCAGCAAGCAAAGGGGAGAGTTGGTAGGATTGGCAACGGATAGGGCTTGTGCTCTACCAGCACCATTCTGGGAGCCCCAAGAGCCCACGTGATCCCAGGGAGACCTGTGCTGCCACAAACGTCCCAGTTGTCCAGCCCTACCTGTGGGTAGATGAGGGAGTTCTCCAGGTAGTGCGGGTCGTCCCCTGTCCCCCCGGCCTCGCGTCCTGCCTCCAAAGGTATCCCATAACGGGTGCATTTCTCAAAGCAGACATAGTCGTATTGCGGTGTGCCCTCCCACAAAGCTGACTTCAATCTGGGTTCCTGCGTCATGGTCTCTGAGTTCTCCATGTCTCTATTCTTCCTCACGCTCTGTTGTAACGGAGCTGCTGCTCTAGGTCTTACTTAGAACCACCTCATGTTCTGGCCAAGAGCATGGCCTCTACACTTTTTTTCTGCTCCTTCCTTCCTTTCTTTACTTCCTCAGACCACGCTGACTTGTCCTGTTCCTACACTCACTTTATCTCTGCCCCTCTTCCTCCTCCTCCTTGTGCCTCTCTCACTTTCTCTCCTTCCTGCTGACAGGCAGTGATTGCAGGGTTTAACTATATTTATAGCTACCTTCCTCTGCCACATGATTCCCCAGTGCCATGTCTGATCTCAGCAAAATGCACTAACTCTGCCGGGATTGAATATCAGGTGTGGGCAAGAGGGGAACTCCTGAAGGAGAGGGAAGGGGAAGAGCCGGGGAGAAAAGAAGGCGGTAGGACAGACAGAACTACAAGTATAGAGACAGAAAGCAGACAGGAGGAAGACGACATGATTTTCCAGGAGATCTCTTCCTTCACACCTCCCCAGCTTCAACAAGCCATACTTGCAATAGAGAACAAAATTCAGTGGGCTTCCTCATTTCCTCCCCAGATAACAGATGTCCAAAAGACTGAGTGACAATCATAACGATGCCAGCAACTATGGTGAGATAGAACAAGATGGGTGCACACTCAGTGTCCCAAGCTAAATCCATGGTCCACAAGAGAAGCAGTAAGCCCCAGTGGAGAAGTCAGGCTGTAAACCGCTGAGCGAAACAGCTTAATCTCAGCTTTCCCATGTGCCCTTATGGGGAACATTTTACTCTTTTGAAGGATGTCAACAAACTGCTATGTGGGTATTCAGTTATGGATATATGCAGAAATTTATTCTTCTTGATGCTTACTTTTCCACAGTCTAGGGCATTCAACAGCTTTTCCTTTCCACTCTGTTTCTTGTTTCTTTGCCAGGCAAAAAAGCAATGAGCTAAAACAACACCAGTGAGCTACCAGCCAGTGACAGGAATGAGAAGCATGTTCCAGCAACATGGTCTAAAGACACCTCCCAGTACTCTCAGTGTGCTACCTGTAGCCATATATCTTTTGGTGGCTATTAATCAATGAAGAGTTCCTCATCCTAGAAATTACACAAGAAAAGAAGACCCCACACATGCTTCAAACACAGTCACTAAAGAGCTGCTATAAACTCCTTCTTCTTCCTCCTGCACACTATCACCTCTCCAGAATAATGGTTTCCAAGCTTCTCACACTGCAGGATAAGAGATTTGCAAGCAGGAAGGGGGAGAGAAAGAGGCAAAACACCCTTCTTTTGGGTCCAGAACAGTAGTCTCATTTTTCAGACCCCTATAAAACATTTTTCCTGGAGGCTCAGTTTGCTTTTTCTTAATCTGCCTGGTCCTTGAGAGTGGGGTACAAAGAAAATCTCCAAGAGGAAGACAGACTTGATTTCCTCCATAAACTACCTCCCCACCTCCTCCAATGTTTCTGCTAACAATATCCATATAAACATCCATTAGCAATAATATCCATCTGGATATTGTTAATCTGTACAACTCACACCTGGTGGCAGGCCAGGCAAGCTCTGAATATTTACAAAAGCAATATCAATGCTGCCTCAAAACATATAGGCTCATCTGTTTTACTCTCACTAGTACTCACTTTACTGTCAATAAGCAATGTTTCCTGGAGGAAAACCGTGGCCCATCAGGAGGACAAAACTAGTAATGAACCACCTTAAAGAAGAGTTTCTAAGTAACCATGTCTAGGAAATCAGAGAAGAACTTTTGGATACTTTCACAGATTTCCATCATAAAACTATGAACTGCTCCCAAACTATTGACATGCCTTTGGAAGACCAACGTCACTATGGCTTACATAAAAATGATGCATAGCATACTATAGAGTGTATAAAATACAAAACCTGTATAGAATATAAGTGTACATCTTATATACAAAACCTAAAGACCAACTACAGTAAGCCCCAGCAAACATCAAAGGTGTCAATACAGCACCAGATCTTCAGTTACTATTACATTTACTGGACGAGAACACTCATCACAGACACTGGAGGAAACTAATGAAACCTTTACTGAAAGGTGCACTGTTCTAACTCTTGTTTTTCAAGAGGCTCAAGAATAGCATATTAGAATTTGCTTCAGTATAATAAAGAACGCCATGCTGCCAGATAATAAAAATCTGCTGTCTGTCTTGCATGATACTGTTGTGGAATTTCCATGGAAAAGAATTATATGATTATAGCCTAAAATAAGATGATTGTACCCTGAAAAAAATTTTTCCAATAAATGTTTTCCTCTCAGCCTCCAAACTGCCCCCAGCCTCATTCACCTCATCAATAAAACCTGAAGGCCAACATTCATCAAATGGCTCTGGATGCTACTTGGAACAAGAAACCTTTGCTATCCTCATGAGGAATACAACCCACAAAACCTCTGCGAACACATTCCTACTTTCTGCTGTGTAAAATACCTCATGTAGTGCACCAAACGTTAGACTGATAACTCTGCAGGCGAAACGGTACGTGTACTCCAAGGACCTAGCTCTACAGACATCTGCAGCTAAGGATCTAGCATACACCTAATATTGGGAAAGCACTTCTCATCAAACAATCTCTGTACCTCTGATCTCTGTGCCCAGATATTGTCTACCAAGGAAAAGACTGAGACCTGAAATTCACCATTCCAGTGCATGACAATATATATGCCATGAGTAGAGAGACAGGATTTATGTCATATTACTTCCCTATGTCCTATACCTTAGCATGCTCCACAACTTATAAATCATCCCAGTGGAGGAAGCACTTTGTCAGCTCTCTGGGCAATATTAATGTCCTATCTATTCCACGAGATACCAATCATCTTTTGTGATAGCCTCACCGACGTTAGTCTAGTTAAATTCAAAGCAGCTACTCTCAACTTGTATTTGCTTTGAGATCTGCTGCTTCTATTTCAGATTTAAAGAACCATAGGCCCAGCAGCTTATCCACTTTTTCCAACTGGTGCAGCTGACCTAATGAAAGGTATTGTTCCAGCTCCACCCATTGTCTTATCCATATTTTCAAGCAGCAGAGTACCAAAAGTACAGAATACTGAGCATACTTCAAAAGATCTGCCATTCTGCACTGCTGCTGCCCAGCAACTGCTCTCAAATCTCCCCTATCACTTGTCCTGTAATTTCCTGCCACAGTTCTTCTTTATATATATTTTTAATTGCTCCTGCTTTTACTACGAAAGCCTAGCTCTTCCCGTCTACCAGGACTCAGCAATGTAGTACTGCTGTTGCTTGAGACACTACCAACATACTCGGGAGACTAGCACAGAAGTGGAGGAAGATGTAAAAAAAAGAGGAAGATGTAATAGCCATCTTGCACCAGTCACAAACACAGATGACCCATACGTATGGCTTGACTCCTCAGGTGCACCTAAGCCTCTTCAAAGGGCTCACAAAAGTTTCTAGACTGCCTCGCAGCACACAAGAGGAAAGGTATACAACATGCTCATACAGCGGGCTGTGAGAGACTGTGTTGAATGTTTGTCTCAACATTGTCGAAACATCAAACCACCACCTGGACAATGGCTTCCCGTTATCTCGCGGAACCTGAATGCAGAACTGGTTCCCAGACATCTACTTCTTCACCCCCCCCCCACCCCCGGCATGCATCGCCCAGAGGTGCGTATCACCCGGTAATGGGGCATGCATATCACCCAGTAATGGATCACCCGATAATGGGCGTGCATATCACTCCCAGGTGAGGGGTGCGGCTAGGAAAAACCGGCTCTTGAAATACAAAGAAAACAACCAACATAAAAGGAGAACATTTCTTAACGGGATTCACTTTCTTCAATACACTTTCTGCACCACACACTTTCTTCAATACACTTTCTTCACTACACACACACTTTCTGCACTACACTTCTTTTCTTCACTACAAGACTGCACTTCACTCAACGGCTCTCTCTTTCAACGAAATACACATCCACAGAACCGACATCGAAAGGACCAACACCGGACGGACCGTTCCCTCATCGAGCGAACTGGACTGTCGGGACACTGCAACTTGGTGGTGGTAGCTATTACAACCGGAATTCTTTTCCCTCTTTCCTTTCTTTCTCTCCTTTCTCTTTCATTTGCAAACTTCTTGTCGGGTTAATAAAGTCACCTGGCACTTGACTCCGTTTTGAGTCTTAATTCTGTTTCCCGAGAATACAAACAAAACCACGCTCCGGTGTGTGAGAGGTTGGTCCAGCTGCCCCCAGCCTCCCAGACTCGTCTGAAGTCGGCTGGAACGCAAGGGGGGCTTCCTCTCGTCCGAAACCGGAACGTGACACAGGCGTTTTTGCATATTACAGGCCCTAGAGGGACTGGATGTGTCTGGGGTCCTTCTGTCAAGCAGGACATCTTCATGACAGATGAAACTACAGCTACAGCCTGAGTTAGGGTCTTAGGTAATGAAAAAGAAAGGAATAGAAGTTAGAAGAGCTTTCACCCAAGATGGGTTTCTTCTCCAGTCTGTCATCTATCTTTCTCTTTCCGCTTCCCAGTTTTCTCTCAGATCTCCCTTTTTCTGCCTTTGCTTTTTACTCCTGAACACATTTCAGGATGCAGAAATGTAATTCCTAGCCTTCCCATCCTACTGCCTTTATAGTGAAAGTTCTGACAGTGTGGGGGGAGGGATGATTGAGGGCTCATACTTGTCCCACAGTCCTGTCCCAGCAGATTTCTCACCTGAAATACCAGTGCTGTTAATCAACATTGACAAGCTCAATGTTGTTCCCTGTGCCCTGCCCACACAATTATCAGACATCATAGTAACTTTTGAGCGTTCTGCTTGTACTAGATCTTTTTGTTTGTTTGTTTCTCTAGCAGATTCATCCTAAATGACCTAAAAGGTCTAGACCACTTCTCAGCTTCACTGTATACAAAACTTATGGACCACCATCAGACTGCAGCCTCCTCTGGAATGAAACAACATCTATTTTTCTGCTTCCACCAGTACTGCATATATAGACATTATAGCAGATGGTGATGCTGAGTCTTCTACCACCCCAGACTGAAAGGAGTTGAATTTGTGGAGACAGAGTTATTGTTACTCTGAACCATGCATACAGAATAGAAAACCAGCCATTTAAGAATAAAGAAAAAATAATATTCTGTGCTTAAGAGAGCTCAGTCCAAGAGGTCCATAAAGCTGTGAAGAAGACAATATAAAAGAAATTGTAAAAGGGAAAAATGGAGTTTTGAAGGAGGAAGAGGAGAAAGGCAACAAAAGGAGGACTACTTAACAGTAACAGAGGCTCTAAGAGAGAAACACAGGGGCAATAACAGATAAAGAAAGCACAGAAGGACATCAGGACATGAGATGCAGGACTGGAAGAAGTCACAGCAAGTGTACTTTGCCTCAAGCAATAGCTTCAGATGGAGCAAAAAAGAGAGAAAAGGCAGGAAAAAGACTCCAGTAGACATAAGGTAAGGCAATGTCTTGCAGATAAGAACAAGAAACTTGAATGGGACATTTTATTAGACAAGATACTGGTGGAGGCTTCAAAGAGCTATAGGAGGCAATTAGAGCTTTGGGAGAAAAGAATCCTGTGAAAAGGGTTAGGAAGAGGGAGGGAGACAAGGAGAAAAGATTGCTTTTATAGTGAAAGAAAGAAATAGACCTATTTCTTGAACTAAGGCTTGAACAGCAGCGAAAGACAGATATTTAAGCCATGCAGGAGCACATTGCTAGCAAGGCTGAATATGGAGAGATTATGACAGAGAACTCTCAGAGAACACCAGAAAGGAGGGTTGAGTTCACAGTAAAAGGTAGAAAGAAAAAGTCCAGAAAGCTTAAGGGATTTAATCATGGAGAAATAACAAGATAATATGATGATATTCAGGAGGACATGTACTGACTAACACTAGACTGAATAGAACAGAATTGACAGAAACAGGGCAGATTTTGAGAATCATCAGCTTTTGATAACTCAAGTAGGGAGATGATGATGTTACCAGAGGAGATGCAGAATGGGAAAAAAGAAATAGATCTCACAGTTGAAAGCAGATAAATAACTTAGAGGAACACAGGGACATGAAGTATCCATTGAAGTAGATGTTGAACTGGATGAACTTGGAAGGAAACTTGAACAGATCATGATACGACATGATGACATTGTGGTATGACATGATATGACATTATGATATCCCATGACTTGGCAAAAACCAAATGACTTTAAAGGAGCAAGGTTATGTCCCAGTTCCAGAAACAACTCACCTGTGACAGTCTGCACAGAGCACTTTGTGAATTCACCCCATAATGAAATGAAATAAACCCATATCTATGGTGATGCTGGTACCTAAGGTAAATAACTTGTTAATTTGAGTTTGTATTGTCTTATGTCACAGTGTGGTCACAGTTTGGAACTGAGAGCAAAAAGAACAAGCAGAGAGAACTTAAACAAACCCAGCAGCAAGAGCAAGATACAGAAAATCAGATTAAAGAGAAGATAGCAAAATTAGGTTTTATAAATGCATCCCAACTAATTAAGAACTTTAAGGTGGATCTGACCAGATGTCCTGGTGACATCTCCGGTCAAGACCAGGCAGGCTTCAAAACTCAAAATAGAACAGTCTTTACTAGAATAAAAATAAGATTATTTAAGTTTTTTTTTTTTTTAAAGAGAAAAATTCAAGCATAGATCAGGAAGCACAGATATAAATATATAGTTTATACACAACTCCCCCCCTACCCACTGCGACCTTAGTTGCAATTAACTCAGTGGCCTTCTGAGCTGTTAGAATTTTGTGCTTACACTCCATTGCCTAAGAGATTGTTTCTGCACCTCCACATCTTGGATGGCTCCTCCCCTACAGCTGCCCCTCTTCTTAAATTGCAACCCTTTGTTCCTTCAGTGACTCTGTACCCTATAACACCCTGTAGCCTGTATTAAATAATTTCTTCCTTGCGTATGCTCAATAGCTTTCCAAAGGAAGAGATGTCTTACTGGTGAGGTAGAGATCTGATTGTCTTGTCTTAGAATAAACTGAGAACAAACCAAATAGGCAGTGTGTATACAAGTATCAAAAAGTTAATGAAAAAAAAAAAGGGGATAAAAAGTAAAATTAGTCTGCTGGGAGGCAGAAAACTTTTTATAACTGTATTATGCATCCCAAAGCAGCTAAAGTCAATAAGAGTTAGCAAAGACTCAATGAACTGTTTGAAGTGGGTTCAGTGGATTTATTATTTTCTAGGATAATAATGTTGTATCACAAACATTCTCTGAAGTAATCAGCTTGAAGACATTTTAGCAGAAGAGAGTAAGTAAGAAATACAGATTCATTCTTAGTGATCAAAACATATTATAGATGCTTCTAAGCTTGTGAATTTGGTATTATTCCAGAAAAGAGAATCTACAGACTCTCTGGAAAACTAGTCTTTACCTGTGTATCTAGATGATGAGTTCTAATTCCAAATGGTGAATATTCCCTAATGAGTCACCGGCACCATGACCTGTATTTTGTTGTCAGCTAAAAGCATCCTTGAGAGATGGTAGGCAGTGCATGGTAGACAATTTGTGCCTTTCTTCTCCTCCTCCCTGGAGATTGCTTGTTGCACAGGTAAAATGAATAATTGTGCATTCAGTCTGTCAATCATGCATTACACAGCAGCATGACTGACATCACAAGGGTGGAAAGATGAGCTGCGCAGAGCTGGGCTGGCGGAGGCTGTGCTAGGGCTCCTGGTTTTGTATTGAGCTTTGCTAATTTCAAGAGGAGAATGCTGCTTCTTATGTAAGCCATGGCCAACTTGGAAAAAATGAGGTCATAGCTGAGAAGTTTAGGAGGAGGAGTACTAGTTGCTGACTGTACTAGTATGTCCAGTCCTGTCTCAGCTAACTGAGATAAATGGTGCCAATATAAAAGTTGTAGCACAGACATGTTATTACTACCATTAAAGATTTTTAAATACCTGATTTACTATCAAATTACAGTAGTAAATCTTGTATACAGTTTTGACTAAGCTTCCTGTTTTCCTTCTCCTTCCCCCATACAAAAGCAGATATCCATGCAAAAACACCTAACCCTCTTGCCTGTTTCCCATAAAACAATCCCCGGTAGTAATATGAGATAAAGACAAAGGTAAACAGTGGGAAGATAGTAGTTCTCTTGGCAGCCAGACTAATAAATCCATCTCAAAAGAGGGCAGAGCAATTCCCCTGTGGCAATAACCTTTCCTGTTATCACTGGCTGCTGATGTAGGGACGATGGTGAGAGTCAGCATAACATTCACAGGCCTCCCTCCCTCTTTTATCAGCCCCCTGCTTTCGCTTGTAGGGAAGTGTTGGGGGAAGGGGAGAACTGCATCGAGCAAGTGCATCAGGGTTGAAGTACCGGGTCGCCCTTTGGCATGAAGGCTGCAGAAAGTCTTTCTCTGTGGAATTCATTAAACTACAGCTGCTCTATACTTACTAGCAAGAGCCAATTTTGACTGTCGCAAGGGGAAAAAGGTGCAAAAAGTACCCCAGGGCCATGAGGGAGCAACAACCTCTAGACGTCAAAGAGACAGGTAGCCTAGTATTTCAAGCCCAGGACAAGATAAGTTAGTAGAAGAAAGTGCAGGAGGTGCCCCACAAATGGCATTGTGTCCCAGGGCTGACATTTAATGTCCATGACATCTGAAAATATTAAACCTGGAGCAGGAATCCAGGGAGGGGCTGTGGATTGACATCAGAAGTTACTGACCAAAGTCAGGAGTGCTGGAGGGATAATCAGCCAGTGAAAAAGAAGGTGCAGAGGATAAATGATGGGAAGTATTCTAACTTCCATTTAACTTGAGAACTGAAATAAATTCTAGAAGCTGCTAGAAGATTGTTTATGAGAAATTACTGCGTTTTGGGTGCTGTGTTTTTATGCTTAATAATGTTGCTCACAGTTTTGCTCACGTGCGTTATTTGATATTTGGAGTCAGCAAAAATCACTGAGAGTGTTCAGACACTGCCCTTGGTCTGGGTTGTAACTCAGTTTTTGGCTATCTGTATGGCAGTCGTATTCTATTCCACAAGTGGTGTTATGTCTATAGCGTATTTTGATAGGATCAGTCAGAAAACAAAAAAAACAGAGGTGGTCCTTGTGAAATTTTTCAAACTCCACTCCCTCTGGTGCTTCTCTGTGTGTCAGGGGAGACTCATTGCTCTCCGGTAGGTGCACGGGCTGGGCTGGAGACCTTTACTTTGCAGGAGAGGGACAGAAATGTCCGAATCCACAGGCTTTTGGGCACTACAAGGACCATGGGTTCACACAAGTCTGCAGCCTCCTCAGAACCATCATTCTGAGGAACAAGCTGTGCCACCTTCTGAAGACTCTTTGCTCTGGGAAGAAGATGCAGCTGACCCTTGCCGTGGCAGATTACAACCTCATCTTCATCAGTGAGGGCCCTGTTCCATGAGGAAAGGAGACCCAGAGTGTAGAGTGCTTCCCTGTACCACAGGGACCACAGCTCTGACCACAGAACTTGCTGGTGTACAGCACTCTGGTACCACTAGCACCACCACTGCTGCCCAGAAGGCTCCTCACCCCGCTTCTCTCTCCCTCCATGTGAAACAGCTCAAAATCCCATCATTAAACCCCATGGAATGGAGGTAAGGTCTCACTAGGAGTGGGGTAGTCTCCTTGCTTTGGGCACAAGAGTTCTCCATGGTGTTCCTGCAGGAGATCTTTACCTCAGCAATCTAACTGTACTTTGTGGCAAGACCGCTTGGACAGACATGTCTGTCTATATAACTTCATACTGAGTTTTGCCACACTAATCATTGCAACTCTGTCCTCTCTTGACCTATACTCTTGAGTGCTGTGGAACATGATCGTTGTACTACATCAACTGCTGCACATTCAGGTCTGCTTGGAAGTGCATTAACATCTTTAATATCTGTGTTCTGATACCAGGTCTGCAATGTCATTTTTATCGGGATGCCTTCCTCGGTAATATCAGTCCACAGGAGCGTCTGGCCCAGGCTGTGAATTTTGCTTCTGCCCTGCTCACAGAGCTGTATTGGAAACAAGAGGCAGATATCATCAGCAAGACAGGAGGTCAACACTCCCTAAAGGACACCTGGTACCACCTCCAACCAGAAAATACTGCTTCGTTCACCAGCACCCAGGTGGAAGAGATCAGGCTGAGCCACTCCTAACTAGACAGAATCTGCACCTTGCACTGGAACATTTCACAGACAGCCTCTGACACTGACTGTGTCCTTCCCAGACAACCATGTACTCTTTGTGAAGCCTGCTGTCACTTCTTGCTGGCCTACTGGGCATTTTAACATGGCCATTGTAGGATCTGTGGAAAGACAGGACCAAAGGCTTTTGGAAATGGTGTGTGCCTGGCTATCTTGCCACAGATACACATAGACATGGCTGCCGGCAGAATGATGTGGCAACAGGGCAGCTGTAACAGGAGGTTTTGGAGCCGGAAGGGTGTTTCCCCTGTCTTGTGATCCATCTTTCCACAGGAAGCGTTGGGAGAAGTGTGATAAGCTGTAGGATTTGGAAGTTTGTTTGTTCTGGCTTGCATCCTGGCAGAGGATAGCACTTCTTTTAAGGATCTAAAACAGATGAAAGAAGGACTGAGGGCTTTCTGCATGGACCTGTTCTCTTTAGATACCAACATAGTGTCCTTCAGTAACCTCCATGTCTTCTGGAAATGTTTCTTTTTTTTTTTTTTTGTCACGTCTCTTAATTTATTAAAAGGCTGCTTGATTTTTATGTGGTTTTCTGTTTGATCCATTCTAGTGGATTTTTTCACCCTTGTTGCTTCCACAGGGATATTGATTACAAGCACATTGTTGTCACTGAAGTGGTTTCAACTAAGAAGTTCAATAGTTTAGCACAGTATCTAACCATAAGCTTTTGTGGACTTCCTAGCTGACTATTCGACAATCACTGATTGCATCTGCTTCTCATCCTAGTGTGACATTCACCGACCCTATATGGGGGTCATTGCAGTTTTTTGTTACTACTGTAGTTTCTGTCATAGCTGGCTCTCTGATCTCAATCAACATATCACAGTGCTGCAATCTAGATTCAGAAGGTGATGATACAGATTCAACACTATACACCTCCTATTTAGGTATGACATTTCAATCTATTCTGATGCTGTGTTCATTAGTTTGATCCAGGTTCTCATCAGCATATACTGCTACTCCATCACTAGTATGGTTTATCTTATTTTTCTGCATATTTTTAATTCTGTTATTAAAATTTCCCCTTCATTGTCTGCCATAAAGTTTTTAATATCTCTGGTGTATCTCCTGTTAGGACAAAACACTGGTCGTACATGTTATTTTTCATAATTTAGCATTTGCATAGAAGTAAGTATACTACTACTTTGGTTCTTGTTTTCATACTCTGTTTAAACCGAACCACATTTGCTTTCTATGTCTAATTTGATTGTTCACAGACTCTGATTTGCCCTGCACTTAAGGATACAGAACCTTTGTAATTTTGCTGTCCTTCACAGAAATGAACTGAAGAAATTATGCTTTTGCACCTGTTATCTTCTCCTAAATCTTCAGTCTGAAAGTATGCTCATAACATTCTCAATGTTCAGCATCAGAAGTCTGATTCCTGCAGCTGGTCTGCCCCTCCTGTACAAGGTCACTAGGTCCATAGCAAGAAGTTGTGTTGCCAAATAATTTTATCTTCCTTTCATGGGGTTTGAGTAATCGTGTGACTGAAAAGTGACCAAGCTGAGTTGATGGAAAACTGATTGTTTTGATGGGTTAGATTTCTGTTCAATCAATGGCTTGAGCTAATTTAACATTGCAGCCGTGGGCATTAGATCCATCATGATAGGGGCAGTAGGAAAGCACATCCAAGAACAGAGGGAAGAAAATAAGTCTGTCTGTTTTCACAGCTACCTGCTGTTAGATCATATTATATTATGTTGTAAAACTTCACCCTGAAAAGCACAAACAGTCAGCTAATATACTGTTGTGGAATCAGGTCTGTCGATCCCACAGTCTTCCACATTCAGTAGCAAAATGCTGTTAGCTGATGATTGCTCATTCTCTTTAGACAAGATCCATTTATCACAAACCCAAACTTACCGGTCTGGGGAAGCAGGGAAAAGGAGAGAGAAGCCTATACTCATAAAAAGGGATTGTGCTGGAAGTGGAAACAACCAGAGGTTCTGAAAGAGTCAAAAATCCTTGTGGAAGGATTTGGAAAGGGTGTGCCAGAGTATCTTCAGGTGTTTTGTTAATACATTATACTTTGTACTTGCTATAAGGATATCAGGTTTTACAAGGTATCAGGAGTTCGGTAGCTGAGTAGAATATAAAATGAACAGGAGTGTAAGAAACAGCACATTAAGAAATAATAGGCAAGCTATACTCAGTGAATCTCTTTCTACCAACTGAGGATATATGAATTCCCTCCCTTTCTTTCCCAGGACTGGCACTTCCAAAGGAAAAGGTCAATTCAGTACTTGTTCAGCCCCTGGGGTCCTGTTCCCTAAGATGCTGTTGAGATAGAGGAGTGGGGCAGATCTCACAAGGGTTGACCCAGTTGGGAGCTTTGGGCAGTTGTTTGTATTCCATCACAAGTTTCAACCATTGTGATTTATGCTTCAAGAGCATGAATCATTGTTTCTTTAATACAATTATGCCTACAGGTAGCCCTATGTAGCATTCAAGCAGTTTCTCACAGTGATGGGTCAGTAAAAGTAAAGAATATGGGGGATATGGGGAAGCTCAGGGCTAGAATTGAAAGGAGAGTGAAAAGTACTATAGAAAAGGACTACTTTTTACCGATATTCTGACTGTCTCTTGCTGTGGGCTTGCGGTGAAGGGCTACTAGTCAGCCTGGAATAGCCCACACTACCTAAGCCCTATGCAGAACAGGCTGCCTATCACACTGTGTACCTGCCTCATCAAAAGCCAGTAATGTATCAGACCTTGAACCACTTAGTTTTCCTTCCACATTTCCAGACAAAGGGTCAAGTCTGGTCTTTTATCCTTTGGTATAAGGGTAGTTAAAATAAATAAATAAATAAATAAATAAACCCCAAGGAACTCTTTAGGAGTTATGGGGTAAGAGTATTTCAGATTGCGTTTGAAAGGTAAAGAAGAAACCAGGTTAAAGAAAAGAGCACACACAGTCATTCAAGATTTTTCAGTGTTGGCCTGAACCATTATGGCTGCCTCAAAATTGTGGGTGGCGTGAAGAAAGGACAGTCACATTCCCTTCCTCGCACCAGCTCTGATATGTCTGCCTTTAGCATTGTGAAAGGTAAGCTGCTAGAAAAACATCCATGTCTTTATGCGGTTAATTTCTCAGTGTCGTGCTCTGAATGAGTTCACCATAGGTCAGGGAAGCAGCATTTAAGTAAGAAGCTGTTACATGTGGCGGTCAATAGATCATCTCAGCTGCAGCGTACACCCTTACATGAAGCATTGAAACACGTTTATGCAAGAGGAGAACTTTACTTAGCCCTTGCTTAATCCTCCCAACAGAAAGATTTTCATGTACCTCTTGAACAAAGTTTCTACACCACACTGGTTGTTTCTTCTGTCACTACTGTGTTGCACAGCGGTGTTTAATCTTGCATTTGCCTTTACCATTTCTGGAAAGCTTAGGTGAACCTGCAGTTCTTTTACACTATGGGCCTGGTGAATTATGGACTTCCAATTAACGGAAATGAGATTTCCAATATGCCCCATTTCTGTGTGGAATTGGAACTAAAAGCAGCATACGCTTAGTGCCTTGTCCTCTCCCACTTGTAATAAACTTAATGCCAAGCAGTGTAATATCAAATACCTCTCCGGTCTGGAAAGGGGCTCACAGTTTTTGGCAAGTTGTTCAGACGAGTGAAAACAAAGGCTGACTGAAGAATTGTATAATGACCTTAACAGGATGATTGAGTGATAAAATGACAGATGAAAGAGTCATAGTAACTGTAAAGTGGTGACTGGGAGAAGGAACAGATGTTCTAGCTTTGCATACACAAGAATTTTCCAGTTGTTATTATTTAAGCTGCCTTTTACTATTTAAGAATAAGGTCTTGAGGTTAAACAGAGTCGTCATAATAATGTCTCCCTCAGTACTTTTTTAGAACCACGGGTTAAGAACTAGGAAAATAAGACTAGATAATATGCAGTGTGCAAGTACATCTTGAGTAATATTTGCATTTCTGTTTTCCTGCAATCTCAGAAAGAATATAGTAGAACTGGAAGAGTTTCAGAGGATGGTCAAAATTGTGGAATAGCTTCTGTATGAGAAATAGCTAAAGCAGACTTTAACCTCCCAGGCTGGAAAGGGTAACAAGGGTTGGACATAAATAAAATCATTAGTGATACAGACAAAGTGAATTGAGAAGGTTTGTTTTGCTCAATCTCAGGAGGTAGGCAGTGGGTTCGGAACCAAAAAAAATTGTTGATCAGACAACATGCATCTTGTTCTATTAAAGTCACAACTTCTTGGAATTCAGATGCAGACAAACAGTTTTCATTTGCTTTTCTGTAAGAGAAGTAATTGGCAGTTTTTTTGTGAGTCCTTTAAAAATAAGGGTAGATAAGAGAGTTCATTACACATAAGGAATTAAAAATACATTCTGTGTCATATTTAGAAGACGAGTTGTTGATGAGTAGGTAACTTGCACTGCTGTTCCTCTGAGTATTTTAGTTTATTACGTAACCACAGAATATTTGAGCTTTAGATAGAATACTTCCTGTCTTGTACAATACCATGCTCAGGCAGTGTCAACTGGAGCAGGTTGCCTGGGACTATGTCCAGACAGCTTTTGAATATCTCCAAGGATGCAAATTCTACCACCTCTCCAGGAAACCTGTGCCAGTGCTCAAGCACAGTAAAAAAACCTCTTTCCTTATGTTCAGAGAGAATTTCCTGTGTTTCAATTTGTGCCCATTCCATCTTGCCCTGTCACTGAGCACCCCTGAGAAAAGTCCAGCTTCATCATCTTCAGTTTCCCACCAGATTACAAGATCCCCCCTGAGCCTTCTCTTCTCCAGGCTAAACAATCCCACCTTTCTCAGCCTTTGCTCAAAGGAGAGATGCTCCAGTCTCTCCATCATCTTTGTGGCCCTTCGCAGAACTCTCTCCAGTAGCTCCATATGTCTTTCGAACTGCGGAGCTCAGAACTGGACACGGGACTCCAGATGTGGCCTCACCACAGCTAAGTGGAAGGGAAGGATCACCTCCCTTGACCTTCTGACAACACTTCTCCTAATGCAACCCAGGATACCATTCGCCGCCTTTGTAGCAAGGGCACACTACTGACTCATGTTCGACTTGGTGTCCACCAGGACCCACAGGCCCTTTTCTGCTAAGCTGCTTTCCTGCCACATGTACTGGTTCATTGGATTAGTTCTCCTTAGGTGCAGGACTCTACCTTTGAACATTTGCACTTCACGAGGTTCTTCTCTGTCCATTCCTCCAGCCAGTCAAGGTCCCTCTCTGAATGGCAATACAACCCTGTGGTGTATCAACTACTCATCTAATTTTCGTATTATTTGCAAATTTGTTGAAAGTTTACTCAGTTCCATTGTCTAGATAATTAAAGAAGAAGCTAAACAGTATCGGATTCAGTATTGACCCTTGGGGTGAACTGCTAATAACTGTCCTCCAGCTGGCCTTTGTGCTACTGATCACAACTTTTTGAGTCCTGCAGTTCAGCCGGTATTCAATCCACTTCGAGGGCCATTTGTCTAGCCTGTGCTTAACCAGCTTGCTATGAGGATGTTGTGGGAGACAGTGTCAAAAGCCTTGCTAAGGTAAATATAAACAAAATCCACTGCTCTTCTTTTATCAACCAAACTGTCATCTCATCGCAGAAGGTTATCATGTTGGTTAAGTCTGATTTTTCCCTTCATAAATCTATGCTGGCTACTCCCAATCACCTTCCTGTCCTTCATGTGTCTGGGAAGATGAGTTGCTTCATCCCCTTTCTGGGGATTGAGGTGAGGTGGACGAGCCTGTAGTTTACTGAACTTCTTGCCCTTTTAGAAGATAGGAGAGACAGTTGTTTTCCTTCAGTCCTCAGTAACCACTCACAATCCCCATGAACTTTGAGAGAAGCCTTGCAATGAAACCAACTCCCTCAGCACTTGTGAGTGCATCCCATCAGGTTCCACGGACTTGTGTATGTCCAGTTTTTTAAAATGTTCTCTGACCTCATCCTCTTCCAATGAGGGTCCTTACTCTTTGTCACCCGGTCCCCTGCTGCTTTAGCGGAGAGCCCATATTTTCCATTGCTTTCATTTTGCTGCTAATATACCTGTAGAAGTCATTCTTGTTGCTCTTCTTGTCCCTCACCAGATTAAACTCTAGATGAGCTTTGGCTTTCTTAACTTCATCCTTGCATAGATATTTCTATGTTCCTCCCAGGTCACACAACCCTGCTTGCACCTTTTTATGTCTGAGTTTATTTGGGAGCTCCTTGTTCATTTATGCAGACTTCCTGCTGCCTTTTCTTGATTTCCTGCTTATCAGGATGGATCATCCTGAGCTTGGCGGTGATGATTCCTATTCATCAACCAGCTCTCTTGGACCTCTCTTCTCCTCAGAGCCATATCCCATGGGATTCTTCCAAGCAGATGCCTGAAGAGCCAAAGACTGCTCTCCTGAACTCAAGGATTGTGAACTTGTTTTTAGGTCTTCTTCTTTTAGCTTCTTCTTCCTCAGATCCTGAGGCTGTCCTGGACCTTCACATCACCAATGAGTCCTTCCTTCTTTCTAAGTATCACTTCCAGTAGAGCACTTCCCCTTACTATCTCCTTGATTATCCCCGTTAAGAACTGGTTGTCAGTGCACTCCAGAAACCTCCCTAATTGCTTCTGCCCTGCTGTGTTGATGCTCCAGCAGATTGCTTCCCGGGACTGTGAGTATGAGGCTCTTTCAGTTTTCTGAAGAAAGCCTCATTTAATTCTTAAGTCTCTTTGCAGGACTGGGGTCTGTACCTAGACTGACTACATAATAAAAAATGGATAGTTATTTTTCTGTAGCTGTTAAAAGTAGTAATTTCTTTTTAACAGTAAAATACTTTGTCAGCTTCTTTGAATGATTGTCAGGCAAATTCTGTTCTTTTCAGTGTCCCAGTAGAACTTTGGGTAGCTCTGAGTCTCAGGTTATAGACATCCATAGTCACTATAGTAGTTTACAGAGGATCAAAGAATGTGTATGCTAGGCTCTGCACAGTTAACACCAATTGGCCTAACTTCAATCTGAAACAAACTTGAGGGTCCACAAGGTAATGTTCTTAAAACACTGTGTTTTCTCACATCATCAAATCAGAAAAGAACATACTACATGTAATTTGTCAGAGTTTTCAGAGCTGCAGGTAAAGGCTTTCTTTGAAAAGGTGTAGGTGCCACTCACACTTGCATTAGCGCTGCAATAAATACTGTGAAGATGCTTTGTATTCTTATGTACTTTTAGAATTTACTCTCAGTGCCAAGAGCTGATAGGCAAACATTCCTGATCCATGACCTTTTATAAATATTTTGTGGAAATGGATGATTCTCAATCCTTACAGTCACTTGGTTTCTTTAAGGACACATAAGAATCAATTACTTCAGTAGAGGCAGGAATTTGTTGTAGAGATATATAGCTCAGTTTTAACAATGAGAGCAAATCCTTTAACCCTGCCTGTATCTTTAGCAAAGTCCAAAGATTGAAGTGTCTGTTGCAGTAACAACTTGTGGAGGATGTCTTTGCCACTCCTACGTTCAGTGTACAGGCTTGTACTGCTATCAAATAAAAAGGAAAGTGTGCCTTCCCATGCGAACAATCAGCACTGAAATCTGGTTCCCCAAGTGGTTCTAAGTCACTTAATAGTACATGAAAACATTTTAAGCAGGTTCTGATAAGGTAGACTCCAACATTAATAGCCTATGCCTGTCCTCCCTCTGTGTTAACCATGTGAGTTAACAGTTATCATTGCATCATGCAGGTATGTGGAAGCTGTTCTATTAATACCAACAGCAGCAATTTCCTGCTGCTTCACTAAAGCAAACCCTTATATTTATATAGCAGCAACTTCCTGCTACTTCACTAAAGCAAACCCTTATATTTATGTAGTGTTTATCGCCAACTTCTCTCCAGCATGCCCAGGCTCTTGGCCGTGATTTTGTGGAGATTCACAACAGCAGCTGAGTTTACCTTGAGGATTTGTATTTGCTGCACATTTCTGTATTGATGCGTTATTTCTCGTGCACTGTGCTTTGTATGCCACCTGCTGTGCAGCTTGGGCAGTAACCTCTGCATTCCAGTTGCCCCTCTACTACCATTGTTGACAATTTTACTAGCCACAGGTCTGACTGTCTGAAATATCAAGAATGTTAGTACACTGTCTTTCCATCTGCCCCATGTCCCTCACCCCAAACTTGCCTGAAATAAATTAGTCTGCTATACTGCCAAATTAGCATGCAAGTATCAGCTGTCAAAACAATGATGTACTTTCTTCATACATGTAAAACAGCTTCTAGCATACAGCCACCCTATTAGGTTTCAGACGAATGTGGGATGCTCCCTTGTGCTATTTACATACAAGCAGATATTTTACTTTTTACAACACAAGATCAATGGCAAGGGTTAGATTGATCAGCATGCTGCCACCCCTTGCCATTTATTTGCTTGGACAGAAGATGTGTGCAAGTAATGGAAAAGCTTTAATTTTATGGCATTATAAGTAAGGGACATGTAGCTAGACAAACTCACTGAAGTATAAAGATATTTTTACTGCTGCTGTGCTATAGTTGCAACAGCTTTCTCAGGAATAGACAACTGCAGTGCTGAGAGACACCAGCACTGATATTCAGGCAGCTCCTGGTGTGTGAGACCTCCACTTTGTACCTGGACACCTCAAATTGTTTGGAAATCGCATACTAAAACATATAATTCTGGACATCTTCACAACAGAACCCAGTACCCGAGTGATGCTAAAAATGGGCGAAAAAATATGTTTTTCCATAAGCAGCAGAAAAGACCCCATGCAGCACCCTACCAGCAATGTGCTTGCTGTCTATGATAAGGTGCCTGCAGGCAACCCGCACCAGTGAGGCTGCAACTGCTGCAGAGGTGGGCAAGAGCCAGGCAAGGTGCCATTTCTCCTGCGCATGTTACTGTTAAATCAAGCTTTATCCATGGGAAGAACATTTAGGTTAGAAACAAACAGCACTTGCACACAGCAGTGGTTGTCATCTTGGGAAGTCTTGCCTGTCTTGTTGACTGGAGGGGCTGAAGGAGCTGAGTTTAGTCACCCCGGAGAAGAGGAGGCTGAGAGGGATTTATTTGGTGTCTGCCACTACCTAGAGGGATGATATAGACAAGACGGAGCCAGACTCTTCTCAAAGAGGCACAGGGAGAGCATGAGAGGCAACAGCCATGACTTGCAACAAGGGAAGGTCATGCCTGAGCAAGGGATTGGACTAGATACTGCCAGAGGTCCCTTCCCATCTAAATCTTTCTATGACTCTCTTTTTTTTTCACTTTAATAGAGACAAAACCGAAACACTGGCAGGCAAACTTAGATTATTAACACAACTGTGAAGACCAGGTCTGCTAGCAATATAAACTGGAAATGAGATAACTTCTCCAAGAAGGTGCTAGGTCCCATGGTGGAGCTTATGGCCCCAGGAAAATATATGAAAATTTCCTATCCCCATGCTTTAAAGAGGTAGGGCAGCTCTGAATATCTCTCCCATGCAGTGATGGACAGAGCACTACCTTGCTATTTGAGGAAAAACTTCTTACATACATAGATTATTTGCAAACAAAGTGGATAGGATAGCTATGAACTCGTGATTTGTCTCTAGGGCCTGGCACTCCAAAGAAGTAAATCTATGCTCATACCATCCTTCGACCTACTCCTAATGCAGAATCAATGAATGCCATGTGTATTCCACCTTACTAAAATCTTAAAAATAAAATCCATGTTACTTTAAGAAAAAAATAGTTGTTGGTAGGTCTCTTCTCATTTTTCTTTTCCTCATCTTTCCTCCTGGCATGCCAGGTGGCACTGGAAACACACTGTTGCTCACTGTGATTCTGAAACTGGCCCAGCCCTCAGCTAGGAAAGGCGCCGGCACAATCCCACGGCACAAAAGCAGGTCTGTTTGCCCAGTGACTGACTGATGGTTACAGAAGAGGAGCACTACCATGTGTACATTGCAGAGGAATGCCTTTGCACTCCCCAGGTATTTGTGCCATGCAGCCAGGACAAGACCCTGCCACTGATTTCTGGAGCAAATTTCTGACAAGGCAAGGTATTAGTTCTGTGATCACACTAATGGGAAGTGAGGAGAGAAATGAATGCAGATCTTCAAATATGCCTGTAGAATTGAGTCAGTAGTTGCCAAAGCAAGGGGAAGTAGACACCAAAGTGGACATGGTGGATAAATGAATAGGAAGTCTTTAGCTTCAGTGGATATTAAATTCCAGTCTGATTAATGAGAAGATTGGTAATGGACCTCTTCTTTTCACCTCTGTTAGTTTCAGTGGAGGCTGGCCTGTGAGCCAACAAATACAGTCAGTATGCATGAGGTGACTCTCTCACTCCAAAGACAGAGTATGACAAGCTAGAATTGTTCCCTAATAGCAGGTGCTGCTCCTAGGAGCAGGTGATGCTCCTAAATGCCTACACTTTTAAACAAACCTCAAGAAACTTATTTTTTTTTATTGTCATTGTCAGCAGCCTACATCTGACCCTGTAGAACTTGGCCCTGTATTCATCTGCATCTTTTGTTCTCTCCAGCTTTGGAATTTGCAATAGAAATCTCCACAAGTGCTCTTTCTCATGACCTCAGTTCTTCAGGTCTCTCCTGCCTTCTAACATTACCTTCTGTATGATTGGCAACATCTTCAAAAAGCAAAAGAGAGGGAGGCTGTGGAGGATTTCCCCACTACCTTGGGACAGCACAGGGAAAGGGTCACATGGGGTATTTTTAGAACAGAATCCAATAGCAGTGATGTGAGGAAGGCACAGAGAAAAACACAGCTGTGAAACCTAACACTTGGCTTCATATATACTGAGAGCAGGAACAGCAGAGAAACAAACTGAGGAGGCACAGCAGAAGGTAAGAGTGAGAAAAAGGTATGTGAGGATAGCAAGAGAATGGTAAAAGAGTAAGCGACAAAGAGGGAATGAACACATGAAAAAGAAATGGCTAGAAGAGAAATGGCAAAGGACTGAGCCAGTAAGAGAAAAAGTTAATAAAGTGGCCATGTTATGTAAATAAGCAGAGATACTTTAATCTCAGAAGGGACCGAAGGACAAGAAATGGCCAGCTGACTCATCAGCACGCTTACGTAGATGATTTGTGACCCTGAAGGCTGACCAGCAACTACCCAGTCTACCATCTCTCCTCATCCCAAGCTATAAGGGCTTCATAAATGACCTAGGTTTTGTATTCTGACACTGCAACAGATTTTCTAAACCAGAGGAAAACAGCAGTCATTCCTACGATCTTTGAAGCCAGGTGATCACCTACCATCTCTCTTTCACTACAGACCAGCAAGCCCAGAGAGCAGTGACTGCTTTATATATGAAAATGAATGTACATAGCATTAGTTTGGAAGTGCTCTCTGCTACTGTCCACTCACTAAACAAGAAAGAACTAACATGACAGACTACATGGAGTGGATAGTGGTAATGATGATACTTGATAGGACTATGCTCCTAAAGATAGCATTTTAAGGTGTAAATTGCTAAGACACTCAAGTCCTAAAAGTGTCTGGGATCCTTGAACCTCCTACATCCAGAAATGCAGTCTCTTGTTCACTTGCTACCTAATCCTTTTAACTGTTATTAATTTTTCTTGTTTTGAGAAATAATTACTCATCAAAGTTAGTGACTCAGCATCTGCTTAGCACTGATGCCTAGATGAGATCCAGCAACTAGCTGCTGTCAGCAACCAGCTGCTACTCTGCCTGTCATTCCTAAGGACTCAAGTATATATGGTCATTCTCAAATAATTCCTAAATTTATAGCCACCTCTTTAATGAAATAGGTTGTAACATAGTTGCCTCCTTATCATAAAACTTATCTGGGATGTGGATGATGTGAATTTGATTAAAGAACTAAGTATTTTGTGTTTATCCACGCAGACACTTCAGGGATCAAACAGCTACCATTTATTACACAATCCTGTCCTGTCCAGAAGCCAAAAAAGCTCTCAGTGGCAAATATTTGGGATACATTTATAAATAAATTAAGATCATGCAGTACATTGTCTTGCTTTCTCTCCTGAATAGCTATTTAGTAGTGTACAAATGTTTTGTCAAAGAAGACTTGCCTTAGCTCAATTTATACAGATTATGCTCTTTGAACTCAAAAAATCTAATACCAGTCGTATCTTCCCACAAGCATTTGAGAAAACTGTCACTAGTCTAAATACTATGACTAGTCTAGTTCTAAACTAAAAAATCTAAGCCTGAAAATTCTAGAGATTCGTGGGTTTGTTACAGTTACAGAAGAAATACAGCTTTTTTATCCCTAGTAGCATGCTCGCTATTTCTGCATCTTTTGCTGTCTCATGTTCTCTTCTTTACCATTGCTTTTGTTCAGTTTTGTAGTTATTTCCTTACATTTCAGTACCTCATGCAACTTGATCAATTCAGAAACCAAGTAAGTTTCAACTTTTTATTTCAGAACCCAACTGTTCTCCCTCCACAGACTTTACATGTTTGTATACAGGCCCCTGCAATCCCATTATGTTGTGTGCAGTGCAAGATCCACTGGGATGTGCCCAAAAGATGCCATGGAGCAATACTCTTTATGCTCTCACAGGAGTTATTAACACTCAGCACAGCAGATTCCTAACCACATCTTCTGGGAGCTGTAATGAAGAGCAGGGAAAAGTTTCAGTGCCTTCTCTGTGGTTGTCTGGGAAAAGGAAACCCATTCACAATCAGCAGTTGCATTTCTATACAGCTCTGCAGACGAGGCATCCCTACAGACTCAGCCCTGAGTTTCTCCAGCATTTTTTTCCTTGTCTGGTGAATTTAGTGATGTAAATTTTTCACCCATGGGGATTAGGAACAATCCTCATTTTCATACTGAGAAAAGGAGAATATGGCCTCATTCTCTCTTGGAAGAAGACACTACTGGGGCACATGCTCATGCAAGACTCTCACAGATTCTTCCTAACGCAAACAGGGAAGGATATTTGTAGGCAAAGAAAGTGTTTAGCCAGTTAAGCAGAGAAGGGAACAGCTATCGTGTAGGAAGCATTCTAGCCTCCTGCAGGTATTCTACTCACCAGAGTTTGTTGGTATCGAAATGCTTTTGTTGGAGAGGCATCCCCAGTCATTGCCCCAGAGACAACGTCCTGTGGAGTAGGGGTTGTTCAGGGCAATGTCTTCCTGTCTGCTGTCCACAGCAAAATCATGGAGTGAGACAGACGCAAGGCTTCAGCTAAAATCCCACAGAGCACCCTGAGAGAGAAGGTTGCGGGTGCAGGAAAGACAGAGAGGGAGAGTGTAACCAGAGACTCCCTGCCCCCTCCTGTTCAGTCTATGCTTGGACACAGCAGCCGCTTCCCTGTTTTAATATCTCTCTGCTGTCCTGGCACCAGGTCAGCTTAGTAAATTAGTAGGAGGTAAGGTTTCCCTCTCCTCTCTCAGGCAGTATCATTCTTCAGTGCACTTGGAAGGGGTCAACAGTGGGACCATAGAAAGAATGGGGGCTGATGACAAAGAGATTAGCGAAGAAGAGGATGGAAATAAAAATTTAGCAAAATTAGAAACAAGAGAATCATCCTGCAACATGAGCATTACAATTATTCCTACAACCTGTTCCAGGGACAACTTTGTGAAGTGTCAGCATCTGAGAGGGCAAGTTCTTCTAGCAGATCTTGGAAAACTATTCCTTATATAAATTATATGGTGTCCTCACATTCAACATAATTTTACTTAAGGCACACCCATTATTGCTGATTCCCTGGCCACAATACCTCACCACAGGTGAACAGCCTTCCTCACAGTCTTTGTACCATCATGAACCTTCACCCAATGGCATAAGCAACACTCAGTATCTTTTTCATACAGAATCACAGAATCGTTGAGTTTGGAAGGTCATCTTGTCCAACCTCTTCCTGCTCAAGCAGGGCTACCTAGAGCTGGTTGCTTCAGATCACGTCCAGATGGGTTTTGAATATCTCAAAGAATGGAGACTCTCCAACCTCTCTGGGCAACCTGCTCCAGTGCTCAGTCACCCTCACAGTAAAACTGTGTTTCCTGATGTTCAGATGGAGCCTCCTGTGTTTTATTTGTGCCCATTGCCTCTTGTCCTGTCACTGGGCACCACTGAAACTAGCCTGACTCTGTCTTCTTTGCATCATCCCTTCAGGTGTTTATATACACTAACAAGATCCTCCTGGGTCTTTCCTTCTTCAGGCTGAACGGCCTCAGCTCTCTCAGCCTTTGCTCCTGTGTGAGGTGCTCCAGTCTCTTCATCATCTTTGTGGCCCTTTGCTGAGCTCTCTCCAGTATGTCCAGCTCTCTCTTCTACAGAGGAGCTCAGAAACTGGACACAGGACTCCAGATGCAGCCTTGCCAGAGCTGAGCAGGGGAGAAGGATCACCTCCCTTGACCTGCTGGCAATACTTTGACTAATGCAGCCCAGGATACCATTCACTTTCTTTGTAGCAAGGGTACATTGCTGGCTCCTGTTCAACTTGGGTTGAAGGACCCCCAGATCCTTTTCTGCAAAGCTGCTTCTCAGCTGGGTGGCCCCCAGCATATATTGGTGCATGGAGTTGTTCCTTCCCAGGTACAGGACTCTGCATTTCTTGTTCAACTTCATGAGGTTAGCTTCATGAAGTTTCAACTCTTAATGATTATTTTTTCCATTTTCTTTCTAACTTTTTTCCCCATCATGCTCAGAAGTGAATTTTAAGTTTTGAAACATTTTGTTACGGATAGATACACCAAAAGAATATATATTCTAACATCGAAACATATGCAATTTCATTCCTGAAAAGATCCTTGAAAAGATCTCATATTTTCCTCTTGTGTTAATGTTGGGGGTTTTTTCTTAATAGAAACATTTCTGACTTAATAGAAATATTTCTGACTAGTGTCGTAGTTCAGCCCCGATCGGGACCAGACTACGCAGTCTCTCTCTCACTCCCTCCACCCTCCGAGAGAATAGGGAGAGATAATTTAAGAAAAGAGAGATAATTTAAGAAAAACGACTCGAGGTTCGAGATAAGGACAGGGAGAAATCCTTACCGTCATGGGCAAAAACCGACTCGACTTGGGGAAAACTATTCATTTATTACTACAACTAGCAGGATAATGAGACAGAGAAACAAGATAACCTCCTCCACCCCTCCCACTTCCCGAGCTTAACATTATCTACCTTCCCCCCCCCGAGCGGCACAGGGGGGAAGAGGGAATGGGGGTCGCAGTCAGTCCATTATGCATTGTTTTATGCCGCTGCTTCACAGTTGGGGGAAGAACTCCTCACATCCCTCCCCTGCTCCAGTGTAGGGTCCCACCCATACACCACAGTCCTTCATTAAACTGCTCCGGCGTAGGTTATCTCTTCCACGGAGTGCAGTCTCCCCAGAACGGCTGTCCCAGCGGGCTCTCCACGGGCCACAGCCGCATTCAGGCATCCACCTCCCCCGGTGCGGGGTCTTTCACGGGCTCCAAGCTCCAAGTGGATCTCTGCTCCTCCGTGGACCTCCATGGGCTGCAGGGGGACAACCTGCTCCACCATGGTCATCACCACAGGCTGCAGGGGAATCTTGGCCAGGAGCCACATTACTCCTCCCCCTCCTTCACTGACCTTGGTGTTTGCAGCTGTTTCTCTCACAAGAAAAGTTCATTCTTCACAACAGGCTGGCAGAAGCCTCAAAAAGCCTCTCAGGATCTCTTCACGTTATTCATCCCATCTCATCTCCTCTCCACCTCTTGCAGCCAGACTGGGCTGAGTTGGGCCCAGTCGGCCGCCTGGCGAGAGGCCAGAGGGTGAGGCCTGCAAGGCCCCGGAGGCCTGCGCCTCCCCCTCTGGGCCTCTGCCCTTGCTCAGCTTCGTCACATCTTCTCTTTTTTTTTTTCCTGTTTTCCCCTTCTTAAATACGTTATCGCAGAGGCGCTATCACGGGACATTCTGCTCCCAATCGGCTCAGCCTTGGCCAGCAGTAGGTCTGCCCTAGGCCCGGTCAAGTCCACTGAACAAAGGGGAGCGACTTCTAGCAGTTTCCTACAGAAGCTACCACCTTAGGCCCCCCTCACTAAGCAAAACCACAACAACTAGAAATGAAATGGGAGTATAGAATACAACAAAAAAAAGCTATGCTTACCGAATTTGTTATACCTAAAACCTCTCAAAGCTGCTCAACAGCACAGTCAGGAAGGGTTCATGAGATGTTGAGGATCCTAGAACATCAGTAGGGGTGCAAAGTAGGAAGGTCCTCTCTCCTGCCCTTATGTGCATTCTGGGCCTTTGTGACAAGAAAAGCAAGGAGGAACTAACAGGTAGAAAGGGCAAAATCAGGGTGCTGCTGTGGGCTACTGCCTTGAGAAACAAAGCACTGAGCAGCTGTGGTAACTGCTACATCCTCAGCTGAGCCGTAGCTACTGTCTACTGTATCCTGAGGCAGCAGCAAGCCCAGCAGTCTGTGGGGAATGGAGCAGATAATACAGGCCACAGCTCTTTTCACAGACACTTGCTGGGTTTTTTTTCCTCTGTTACCTGTAAAGCTTTTCAATCAAAGGATAAATTCTACATCTAGGCAAAGCAGACTTAGGGCAACATGACAACTTCCTAAGCTGTTTCTCCCACTAAATAAAGATGTAAGGGAATGTGAAAGCATCTCCTTTGTTAAGGTTATCCAGTCAAGGACCTTTTCAATGCAGAAGGTAATGATAAAGAAAGGAAGAAGCCACAAACAAAACCACACAGAGACCCAGACCTGAGAGATGAGGGATCGTGCAAAAGACTAAATGTCTCCAGTCACTATTTGATGTGCCATTAAGAAACTACAGACACAGCTTTGGAGAGGGCCAGCCTGGACTTTGTAACTCATAAGAAGGGGGAAACATGAGGAATGTAAGGATTTGAGATATTTGAACTGGATCTGTGGGATTATGCAAAACTTGTTAAGAAAAAGAGTTGGGGAGGAACAAAGTGGGAAATAGATGGAAAGGGGCTGGTTTTGTGAAAACCAAAGGCTGGTCAGTGTGTTTGTCTGACTTGGAGCAGCTCCTGATCACCAGACTCTGTCCTGTCTTCTTATAAAATCCTTTCTTAACTCTTTTTCCATGAAATCTCACCATGTCATATGAATGCTGTAAGAATGAGGTGCTCTCAACTGATGAGATTGGAGAGAGTGAATTTGGAGTCAGCAGCTGCAGTTAGACTAGGGGTTAGCAGCTCTGGGGCTGGCAACTAGAGTAAGTGGGGTCTCAGCATCGGTAGCTGGAGTGTCCATAGCTCTCTGGATCATCTCAATGGGTGTCTGGAGTGCCAGCTACAGGTAAGACCTGTGTGAGGGAACTTGGTGCCAGCAACTGGAGTCAGACCATGGCTGTAGGCTCATCAGGCCCTGGGTGCGGTCAGGGGTATAAGGTATTCAGTGGGACCCATGAGCGTGTGAGTGTTGCTAGCAAGCATCAGGCTGGACTAACCAGCAGGTAGCAGACCCGTGGAGCAGATAAGAAGGCCTAAGATCTCGGCAGGAGTACAGGAGAGACAGAGGGGCCGTGCTCTCCAGGTAGTCAATGGATCCACAATGTGCTTGTGCATCTAGAGAGCAGAGGTATGAGTGCTTTTGCTACTGAACTTCAGTCCTTACCAGACAGATGAGAAAGGGGAGATGGCTGACTATATTTACGCTTTGAGTTCTCTTAGCACTGAAGCTAGGTGCTGCTGAAGGAAGTGCCTTATCCATCACAGTCTGTGTGGCTGGCCATGTCTGTGTCCTCCATACATATGCCTGTTTCTGACACTCACGCTCAACCTTGCTATTGTTTGAACACGCAAATAGAAAATCAGCAGCTGCAGCCATGGGCCTGGACAGCAAGTCCAGGGTTTCTGGGCTGGGTAGGAGGAATACCCAAGCCACAGAGCTGCTAGAGGAAGTGGCAGCAGCCTTAACTGTTTATTCCTATGTAAAATCAATTTACAAAGATTAAGTCTATGCTCAGTGTGACCTTTTCCCCTCAACCTCTAAGTCACTTTACAAGTGACTGAAGACTAACAGCTAGCTAGTTTGTGTTTTACAACCTGAACATAACAGACCCAAATCTAAATATTTTCTCAATGCAGCATGATGCTCACCTTTGTCAAAGCGTGGTTTCTTCTTATTTTACAGCTGAAAATCAGAACTTTTAAGAAGAACAAAGGAAAAAACATCAACTGTCTAAATCACAGTAATTCCAGTTATTTTTCTGAAGTTAGAGAAGTCTGAATACAGCTCTGAGCTCTTTAAAAGATGTAGTGAATTACACAGAAGATGTCTTCTTAAGAATTTGTGCATACAGGTGTAACAGTTTATGCAAAACTACAGGTCCCAAACATAGACAAAAGTAAACAAAAGAATACCAAACCTTCAAAAGAGAGAATTCTACGAGTAGAATTAGCAAAAGCAGCAGCACTAGGCCGAATTGCATTGAGTAGGACCTAGTACTCCTGCCTAGTGAAACAGCCTCACCAAGGCCGCTGACTCTGTGACAATGGTTGATTGTAACTTCTTTGGAGATGCTTGTTTCATTCCTTTGCTTTGAAATAAACTGTTTTCTGTATGCATACTCTGATGACATCGTCACTGTGTAAGAAGATGATCTATTACACAACAGTATTTTTTTTTCTTGCATTTCCTTCTCCTAACAATAATTTAGTATTGTGATGTACTGAAGATTTCTCATACCCTGAAAACAAGGGTAAAAGAACATGTTGCACAACACAGGTGCAGTGTATATTAGGAGTCTCAGCTTAGCATAAATTTTATTTTACAAGATGTTTTATAGATGTTTAGTCAAGTATTTTGACATTTTTCAAAGCATATCCTTTTCAATACCATTCTGTGCATCTGTCCTGGTTTTATTTAGTGAGGGGGGGGCTACGGTGGCTGCTTGTGTAAGAAGCTGCTAAAAGTTGCTCCCCTTTGTTCAGTGGACTCAGCCGGGCCTAGGGTGAACCCGCTGCTGGTCAAGGCTGAGCCAATTGGTAGCAGAATGTTCCCTGACAGCGCCTCTGCGATAACATATTTAAGAAGGGGAAAACATAAAAAAAAAAAAAAGAAAAGAAAAGAAAGCTGTGAGGAAGCTGGAGTTGGGGCAGAGAGGAGGAGGCGTGAGCCTTGTGGGCCTTGCAGGCCTCACCCTTTGGCCTCCCACCGGGCACTGGACTGGGGCCAACTTGGCCCAGCCCGGCTGCAATAAGTGAAGAGGAGATGAGATGTGAAGAGATCCTGAGAGGTGTCTGCACAAGCTGGTTATGAAGAATTTCTTATGAGAGGAACGGCTGCAGATGCCAAGGTCAGTGAAGAAGGCGGGGGAGGAGTAATGTTGCTCCTAGCAGAGATTCCCCTGCAGCTTGTGGTGCAGCCCATCGTGGAGCAGGTTGTCCCCCTGCAGTCCATGGAGGCCCATGGAGGAGCAGAGATCCACCTGCAGCCCGTGGAGGACCCCATATCAGGGCAGGTGGATGCCTGAGGGAGGCTGTGGCCTGTGGAGGGCCTGCTGGGGCAGCCATTCAGGAGGGACTGCACCCTGTGTTAAAAACGACCCACGTCAGAGCAGTTCACAAAGGACTGTAGCCTGTGGGAGGGACTCCATGCTGGAGGGGGGAGGAATGTGAGTTCTTCCCCCAACAAGGAAGGAGCAGTGTAAAGCAACACATGATGAACTGACTGTTAAGTTCACTTAACAGCCAGAACCCAAAATAACTGTTAAGCAGGTATTCTTTATTAGCAGCGCTGGGCAGCACTGGGGAGTGCTCCGTCACAAGTGCTCCAACGAACAGGCAAAAACCACAGGGAATATATGTTGCAAAAGTAGGCATATTCAACAAATTTCTGAGGACCAATCTGCATAAACGTAAGATTTCCTGGAACTCATTAATACATGCAAATGTTCATTTTCACCTGCGCTGAGGTTCTTTCTGGTGGTCTTTGCGAGTCCTCTGGTGGCTGAGGGATGAAGTAAACACTCTCCTTCACTGTATTTGCTAGTTGAAATCTGAGTCTTTCTTTCATGTAAGGTCTTGTCTTGGCTCATCGCCCTGCTTCTAAACTCCTTAAGCCCCCTCATCTTGGTCTCAGGTACTGTATCTGTACTCCTTCAGGACGTACCCACCTGACTTATCTCAGCACCTGCTGGAGCATTCTGAAAGTACTTTGTTATGCTAAATTTTATGACTGCTGTTCTTTCTTTCAAGGTTAGTAGTTTATATTTTCACAGAAGGATTACTTTGTTATGCAGGATATAGTGTTTACAATTGTAACACATAATTCATTAATTTGGAGTCAACTCTATCATGACCATAAGCCCCATTCCCCTCTGTGCCACTCGGGACGGAGGGAGGTAGAGATAATGTTAAGCTCGGGAAGAGGGAAGGGTGGAAGGAAGTTATCTTGTTCTGTCTCATCATCCTGCTTTGGTTTTAATAATAAATAAATAATTTTCCCCAAATCGAGTCTGTTTAGCCCGTAATGATAACTTTAAGGATGTCTCCCTGTCCTTATCTCCAACCTTGAGCCTTTTTTTTTTTTTCCTCTTATATTATTTCCCTCTATTCTCTCAGAAGGTGGAGGGAGTGAGAGAGAGACTGCGTAGTCTTGACCCGATCAGGGCTAAACCACAACATCCTAATTTTTAAGGAGATCAATGACTATTTTTACAAAGTCAAGTTCTGTGAGTATCTGTTACTTTTCATAATGACAAATAGGGAAACAAAACCAGTTTAGAATTGCTGCAATTGTATTCATTTACTAAATTGTTCTACTAATAAATACAATTATTTTCATACAACTCAAGATTTGTGAAATACCTTGTCTACATCCTGTTCACTGTTTTCACTCTCTGTCCCAAAACCCAAAACTTTTGACCTTATTATTCTTTTGGTTTTGAGCCAAAATGTGAAGCGGTTAACACTTTCTGGCTATCCCAGCTATTAAAGACATTCCTTAAACTATGCTAGTAGCTCCGAACTTGTTTCTCTGAAAATATAAATATCTTGTTTACTTCATTTTCTGGACTACTAGAAACACTTTCTGCATAGCTAGCTCTTGGAAATTCCACTGCTAATATTACTACTAGATTTCCTGTACCATAACTTGTTATTATTGCAAAAACAATGTACTCTTTTGATCAAAAAGAGAGCTTACAAGACGGGAAACACCCTTCTAGGCTTCAAGGATGAGACAGTAAATGGTTACTTCCAGTGGATCTAGATACTGTGGGTTTTTTTACAACTAGTGAGAACCGAACTTTTACCTTCTTATTTCACACTCACTCACTGGCTTTCTCCCAGATGACTTACCTAAGTCTCAGTTTCCCTTCCCAGCAGTAAGATAATTGCCGGCCTGCAAGGGCAGAGCAGAAAGTTGTGTTGGTTCTGTGCTATGCAGCTGCTCGCAAATGCCAGTCTTGGGCATTACAGGTCAAGGCCTCTGGGCATCCCCCGGCATTCGCTTCAATGCAGCTCTCTGATCCCCTAGATCTTCCTCACTTCCAGAATCCTTCCTCCAGCTGCTATCTTCACCTTCTTTCTGGGCCCGTCCTCCTTCTGAAACTCCTTTTTTTTCAGGAAACCTTCTTTTTGGCACCAACTCTTCCTTTGAGTACACCAAGCCCACAATGTTCCCAGTCAAAATATTTTTGTGTGCTGAAACAACATTGGCCTACTAATTGGTGGTTCTGCCTCATAGGTCTTTATTAATGTTTTAACTTTTGTTTAGCCCAAGTGTTAACAAAATCCACAAGCAGCCCACACTGGCTGCAGCTATCAAGTAGCATGCTTCTGCCTGAGAGTTCAAAAGCACCTCTGGGAGGTACTATCTGAAGAAATTATGCAAAATCCTCTTATAAAGAAGCTCCATTTCTGCAGAGGTGTAACTCTCCAAATGGAAGATACTGCACAGATTAATCAAACAAGAATTCTTTATTTTGACACCTCAAGGCAGTAAAATACAAGTATACAAAAAGTACATAAAAAAATGGCAGTGATAATGCAGCTTGATGCAATCTTACAGAAATCTAATCCATTGAAGTTGACTGCTTCATCAATATATGTATCTGTAAAATATTGCACCATTTCAAAGAGGGAGCACCCAGGAAGAAAGTCTTTATACTCCAGGGAGGTACAACAGCCAGTCAGAGTAAGGCACCAATTGGCAAGTATGATCCTTGTTCTGTTTATCACATTATGTGTAAGGTAAGTGCAAGATGCATATTAATGCTGCACCTTTGTCAGTGGGAGGAAACACAGCCTTCACTTTCCTAAGCAGAACAATAAAAAAGCACATGCCTAATTTTCCAGCCTCCCTCCATAACCCTTTGTGCTTCCTATTCATAATTCTAGCCTGAAAATATTTTAAAAGCCACACTTACATAAAAAGAGTGAGCCAGCAACTATGCCCACTTACTGCCACAGAATGGAGAAGACTGAGACTCGCAAACAGACCTTAGTCTGTATGTAACCCAGTATATCAGGATTAAGCCATACCACAAAAAAAAAAAAAAAAAAAAAAAAAAAAAAAAAAAAAAAAAAAAAGAACAATGCCCATCTTCCACATCACATCAAATGGGAGTAACGGCAATTGGACATAAGCAAGAGACAAATTACAACATGAGGAGACTGTGTAGGAAATTTCCAAAAGAAGTGGTGGATTATGCCACATTTATGATTGACCAGTTCAAATGACACTTTGCAAACAGTATTAGCTCAACAGCTTTAAGTGATCACAGCTGAAGAAAGAAAACTCACATAACAAGGTAATAATGTGAAACTCTTCCCTTTCATTTAAAAGGGAAACAAACTGCAGTGATAAATAATCCAAGCAACATGCTCAGACTGTAAAGAGCTGCCTTCAATATTTTTGTTTGTTAAACAAAAGACAAAAAAATCCTTTTGTACAAGGCTGTAGGGTTTCAGGGATTCAGTTGTACAGTGCAATTTACAGACTCCTGAGAAGGTGGTGGATTGTCTGAATGCTTTGCCTGTTGTGACACACAGGCACTATGGCAAATAAATTTATCAAAACCAATCTGTGCAGTTATTCACTCTTGCGACTACGGGGAGCCGATTTAGAATTTCTAGATTCAAAACTACTTCTGGGGCAGTTTACAGAGACTTATTTCTGTGTATGAGAAATACTGGATCGCTATTCACTTTGTTGATAATCTAGGATGTCTTGTAGTTGTCTTGATAACTTGGCTACAGAAGGAATGTGTGAAACCAGTCTTTTAAATTATCAAGACGGATAGGAAAGTTCCAAGTACTGAAAACAATAACACCCCATTTTAGAGAGGGGAATGATTCTCTTCACAAGGGAGCCCTTTTCTAATGTGCACAGAAGCTGACTGTCCTGCATGAAGAACCTAGCAGAATGTATTTAAAAATTTTAAAACAAAAGCATAAGATAAGTAGCAGTTTATGAACATTTTTCCTTTCATAAAGGCTTAACTTTTAAAAAACTTGTATGAATAGTCTGTTTTCCTTTTCACATTCACTTTGCTTACAAATGTCCTTATGTCTCCTTCCAAAGGATGTTCCCACTCCTTCCCAGTTCTGGTGCTGATCCTCTTTCCAATCAACTTCTACATGTATGGAATAAATCAGGGTATTATAATTTTAAACCCTGAACTGAATCAGACTACAAAGAGTTGCCAGATTATTTTAGAAAAAGACATCAAGATTTGGACTGGCCAGATATAAATAAGCATTCCTTGCTCGTGCATCTGATGTCACAGCCCATAAGAATAAAAACATAGACATCCAAACCCAAAGTTCAGTTTTGGCAGTATCTCTCTTCCAACTGAGCTGGCAGGGTTATTTTCCTGGCAGATAGCCAGGAAACAGGTAAAGGTCCCGACAGAGCGTGCTACAATATTCTGACATTTCCTTGCAGCGGTGAAATTCTGTGCCTGGGGCATAACCTTCTCGTTCCTTGATCTGTCTATTCACCTAGACGCGAGATTAAAAAAAAAACCAAAATGACTGAAAGAATTAAGACAGAAAAAAAAATGTAATTGCTTTCTGTACTCATAGATTATTCTGTTTAACTTATTAAGCAGTCTCCTATGTATTCTCTTTCTAAATTCAAAGAATGCAGTTCCACAACAGCTCAAGTTGCCCTGATCCCACTGCTGTCTTCACTCCGTCTTCCTCCATTTTCTTAATCTTTTCTTTATGTGAGTGCAAGTGCTTGTGTAGCCATGTGTAAAACCAGTTCAGGGAATTAATCCAGTGAAAAAAAAAAAAAAAGTTTCTATAGAAGAAAAGTAATTTTTGGCAAGCCAGATTAATTCTTAAATTCACCATGCGACCACACAAATGAAATGGAAGGAGTCAAAGAAACAGCTTTTTTACTTCAGTTAAACAGCTGTGGAACTGCCTGCACGCACATGTGTGTATATATATAAAAATGGGGAAAAAAGTAATAATTTTACTACAAACAAGGCAAGAACAATTGATTTAACATAGATTAATCCTAGCAATTTGAAGCACTGGAAGGCTCTTCAGAAATCCGGTAGTGTGGGAGAGGAAAGACACTCCAGCTCACCTTCACCAACATGTCAGCTACGTGAGTGTCTCGGGAGTCCTCTGCAAACACAGAGGTGAGAGCCTCGATATACCAGGATCCACGCTTGGTGTTGCGCATGGCTGCAGTACCTAAGAAGAAAGTGCGTATGATGAAGTTTCTGGGGAACACAGACACATAAAACCTCCTTATGCCCTAATAATTAGGGCCTCTCCCCAATACCTTTCAGACAAGCATATCCACAGATCATATCAGAGCATGTAGGCAGACGTAGCTTTAGATTTTCTTCCTTGTTTGCATCACTTTCCTCACAGCCTGAGGAATCTGACCATTCTTTCCCATCTCTTTGGTCCACTCCTCGGTCCGTCTCATCTGAAGGAATAATAAACAAGGAGGGGAAGGGGGAGAAAAAGAAAGGAAAAAAATAATAAGAAAAAAATATCCTGAATAACTGGATGTAGTTTTCCTTTACTTCCTTAGAATGGCCTCTGGTCAGCAATGCCAAAACTACTGTCAAGCAGAAAGCTTTCGCATGAACTTTAAGCTTCTTCAGTTGCTGTTAAACTAATCTGAAAGTTCTTCTGCAAAACTAATGCAGACACCAACAAGTGCTGGACCTGCTCAGCCTAGCGTGATTGCTAGTCCGCATGCCAATTGATCTTTTTTTTTTCCCCCCCTCTCCTTTCCTATGAAGATCATAGGATAACCACAAAGCAAAGCAGTTTCCGACAGTTCTTCACCATACGCAGAAGGATTTGATGCCTACCTCTAAGAGCTGTTTTCCACTTTCACCTACCTTAGAAGTGTCCAAAAATGTCTAGTCTAGTTTGTAATGCTAACTGCCTACTTATTGCAGAACTCAAACGAGAGCTATAATTTTAACTGCTACGGTCTACCTCCAAGATATCAAGAAAACATGGACAAAATATCTCACCTAAATCCTGAATATATCATCACTTGTTTCAAGCAAAAGCATAAATTGCGCAATAGTAAAATGCAAAATAATTTTAGTCCAAACACAAGAGAGAGAACTCCAGCACATAGAGATTAGTTTAAAAGCTGGAGAACATTTCATGTGCTTTCCAGGATTCATTAGTTTGTATGACAAGTGTAGATATTCTCAATTGGTTACTTACATGACGCAGAGTTTCCATTGTAATCCAGACTAACTGATTAGTAGCAATAAATTTAATAGTCCAGCTATGTTGTATGAAAAATAAAGCTGCATTTTAGAGGTTTTCTAGACATTCTTAGAATGGTTAGAGTTGGAAGGGACCTTCAAAGGTCATCTAGTCCAACCCCTGTGCAAGGACCAAGGACATCCCTGACTAGATCAGGTTGCTCAGAGCCTCATCCAGCCTGGCCTTGAACGTTTCCAGGGATGGGGCATCCACCACCTCTCTGGGCAACCTGTTCCAGTGTTCTACAACCCTCAGTGTAAAAAAAAATTTCCTAATATCTAATCTAAATCTATTCGACTGTCCAATGTCTCCCTCTATTTTAAAACCATTATACCTAGTCCTGTCACAACAGGCCCTACTGAAGAGTCTCTCCCCATCTTTCCTGTAGGCCTCCTTGAGGTACTGCAAGACTGCTATCAGGTTTCCCCGGAGCCTCCTCTTCTCCAGGCTGAACAGCCCCAGCTCTCTCAGCCTGTCCTCACAGGAGACATGCTCCAGCCCTCTGATCATCTTTGTGGCCCTCCTCTGGACTGTCTCCAACTGGTCCATGTCCTTCTTATGTTGGGGGCTCCAGAACTGGACACAGTACTCCAGGTGGGGTCTCACCAGGGCAGAGTAGAAGGGGAGAATCACCTCCCTCAACCTGCTGACCATGCTCCTCTTGATGCAGCCCAGGATGCGGTTGGCCTTCTGGGCTGCAAGAGCACATTGCCAGCTCATGTTGAGCCTCTCGTCCACCAGCACTCCCCGAGTCCTTCTCCTCAGGGCTGCTCTCAATCCATTCTCCGCCCAGTCTGTATTTGTGCCTGGGATTACTACGACCCAGGTGCAGGACCTCGCACTTGGCCTGGTTGGACTTCATGAGGTTGGCACAGGCCCACCTCTCCAGCCTGTCCAGGTCCCTCTGGATGGCATCCCTCCCTTCCAGCGTGTCGATGGCACCACACAGCTTGGTGTCATCAGCGAACTTGCTGAGGGTGCACTCTATCCCACTGTCCAATGTCGCTAACAAAGATGCTGAACAGGGCTGGGCCCAATACAGACTTCTGAGGAACACCACTCGTCACCAGTCTCCACTTGGACATTGAGTCATTGACCACCACTCTCTCAGTCTTGCCATCCAGCCAATTCCGTATCCACTGAGTGGTTCATCCATCAAACCCATGTCTCTCCAGTTTAGAGAGAAGGACTTGTGCAGGACAGTGTCAAATGCCTTGCACGAGCCTTCTTTTCTTGCAAGATGAGAATCTACTATTCTATTTACTTCCTACTTTGACATTACAGTTAAATAAAGCTAATTCTTCCAGTAAATAAAGGGAGCCTACAGGAAAGAAGGGAAAAGACTCCTTAGCAGGGCCTCTGGTGACAGGACTAGAGGTAATGGTTTCAAAACAGAAGGAGGTAGATTTAGATTGGATATTAGGAAAAAAATTTTTTACAGTGAGGGTGGCAGAACACTGGAACAGGTTGCCCAGAGAGGTGGTGGATGTCCCATCCCTGGAAACATTCAAGGCTAGGTTGGATTGGGCTCTGAGCAACCAGATCTAGTCTGGGATGTTCCTGCTTCTTGCAGGGGGGTTGGACTAGATGACCTTTGAAGGTCCCTTCCAACCCAAACCATTCTATCATTCTATGATAATTACCCAATTAGGTCAGCTACCAATTCTGGCTTATTACACTTATTTCCACACTGTTATGAGTCTGCACGTTCATGTTTGTTCAAGAGTATCAATAACATAAGGAAAGCAATCACATTCAATTCATATTATAAACATACACCTTACAATATTTCCAATCGCTTAGAAGGATCAAATATTTTTGACATGCAAAACACTTCATGTAGACTTTAGGTTTTTCTCTGCATTGGGATTAAACAGGAGGACATGAGTGAAACATTGTCTTGGCTATAGGATAAATTATAAAGCTCTCCTAAAAATGAAAGAAGGGAAGCAATAACAAAGAACAAGGGAAAAGAAGGAAAAAAAAGCATACACACTAGGAAAACTTCTCAATCAGAAGGAAGAAAACAAAGCTTTCAAGACATAACTTCTCTTTGGATTATCTGCAGTTTCACAGAGATCTCAATAAGTCCAAACACTTCAGGGAAAAATTTGGTCATTAGTAGATCTGAAAAGTAGTTAGTTACAGACGTGTTTAGTTACAAAAGGAGGGAAAGAGAATAACAGAATTAAAAACAAAAGATAAGAACAGAAAGAGTGGAAAAAGAACAAGTCTGAGTATCAAGAAAAGAATTCTGTAACTACAATAGGTACATGGAAAAGGGTGTAAGGAAAGGTCATTTGGAAGTTAAAAGCAGAATAAAGGGAAAAACAAGAAAAGAAAGGAAAGACTTGGCGGGAACTTCGAAAGTTCAAGAGATGACAACACAAGAGATACAACACATCCAGGATCAAGAGAAAGACAGGACCTCAGACAAGACTCCAGTGCTAGTGTACCACTCCATGCTGTGCTGCAATTTGATGCACCATATGCCCCACTCCCCCTACTGCAGGCATAGCAAGAGAAAGCCTCAATATATGAGTGGGATATGATAGAGCTTTTTATCACTAAGGTGCTCTGGGGTCTGCAAGTCAATGCACACACCTCATGCAGAGCAAAAGACACTTACAGAGCAACAGATGCAGTGGCAGCAGCAGGGCAGAGGGAGGTGAATATGGGTCCCACTTACACCTGAGAGAAGCAAAGAGGAGAGTTGACAGCAAGTTGAATGTGAGGGTGTGTACGTGTGTAAAATGAGTCTTAATGGCATGCCAAATGCATGGCTTTCGGTATTCGGGCACTCACCTCCCCGGCAGGCCTGAATAAAGAACATTTTGGGCTTATTCTGGAGATTTGGACAGTTTGCATTATCAAAGAGACGGAAAGCCTCCTGCAACTGAGAGAAGAAAGAAGATAAATATTCTTCACTGCAGCCTTCTGTGAGCCAAATCCAGTCTCACCCTGCTTCCCTGCATGTTATTACCTCACCAGTCTTGATATTTTCTCCTTTACCTCCAGACTCACCACGTGACACAAACATCCCTTCCCCCTGCTCCCACTAGTTTGAGTTCATGCACTCTACCTAGTACTTGTACAGAAAGAATAAAATAACTTCTCCTATCTGCCCTATTTCTATGCCATTTTTAATTTTGTAGACCTCTCATAGACCCCCACCCTTTCCTTCCCACAAGCTCTTATTTTTTTCCTTTTAAAAAATGTAAATCCTTGGTCTCCCATCACTTCACCTTCTCTCTCACTTTTTTTGTTTTAACTTTTTTTTTTGTCTTTTCATTGTTACTTTCCAAGATACAACCTACAACAACACAGCAGGATACAGGAGTATACCTGTAGTAGTTTGCCATCACTGCCATAAACCCCACCCTCAACACCGTGAGAAAGTAAAGCTACAATACAGGAGTCCACATCCCGATGACCTGGCAGCTTAGAGAATCTCTCCAATTCATTCTGCATCTCCTGGAAGAGAGAAAAAAATGCTTTCCAGACTTACTTACATAGGAAAGTGGGTAAATTTATAGGTAAAAATTGAAAGGTACACAAAAAACAAAAATAGAGTTTATTTCGTAACAGGAGGACTATGTACATCAAATTTACAAGACATAAGACGTGTTCCATGAAAAAAAAATCTAGCAAAATATTCTCAGTTTTTATGCAATATTCAATCCCAAGTACAAGATTGTGAAGCAAGAATCACTTAGGACATCTACATTTCTACAGTGGCCAACAGGGGGATGCAGCAAGTATTTGAGTTGGTACATGAGCATTCAACATAGGAGAAATCAACTGATAATTTTACAGAGATTTTACATTGACACTTGAGTCTGGCTGGGATATTAAAGCCACTTAACAGATACATACTCTGGTACTTCAGGCATTCAAACACTAGTGATCAAAACACAAATATTCAAAGTGGAAAACTTAAGGAACTTTCACAACACAGCAGGTGCAAAAGTCGTCTTATACTGTGGCAAAAGCTGCCTTCTTGAATAAAACAGTCTTTAACAGGTTGTGTACCACTTGGTTTCATAGGGACTTAAAAGGAGTAACAAATGAGGCTGGAGAAGGAAGGAATTGCACTCCTAGGGAAAAAACAGTAGCTTCAGTCAGTCACGGAACACCACTAATTTTCCCAAGTGAAGCACAGCTACTTCTCTAGCAAAGCAGACTGAAAGAGTAGAACTTCACTGCATAAATACTGGAGGGCTGATAAATACAATGGCAATTGACTCCATCAGTGAAAGGACACGAAAACATCACTTACACTTGCAAAGATTAGGTCAAATATTTGCAAAGTTAGACTTTTCTAGTGTTCTGCTATCCTAAAAGTTCATCTAGAGTAAAGCAGAGACTTTAGTAATTTGTAGTTTTAGCACACATGCCAGGTGTGGTCTAGAAAGTCTTACCCCTTGCACTACAAGGGATCAAACTAGAATAGTACCTCTTGTCCTGTGATCTTATTTATCATTTTAAGTCCTCTGCCTTCCGAGCTTTTTCATATTTGTCAGTACGCTAGGAGGCATCATCCCATTTAGTCTTATTTTCTATTCGTAAGTGACAATGCACATCTTCCTTTTCAAGCTTAGTTATACCAAAGGGAACCTCTTAAGATGTTTACCTAACAGTGACAAACTCTCATCCACACTGATTGTGAAGTACTGGGATCTCCCTTACCTGTGCAGTTTGATCATGAAAGACAGTCACTTGATACGCAAGATGCTTGAAAAGCATCTCCAGGGAAGCACAGTCCACATCTCCCCCAGCGCGATACTCCAAGTCCTTCTCACTGCTGAAATGGACATTGCTGAGAATAAGTGCTAAGCCGCGAGGCTCCGATACCAGTTTATATGCCTGAGAAGAAGATTTAAAATCGGTAAATTTACACTACACAAGGAAATAACAGTGTTAATCTAACAGTAATCCCTACATACCAGCTTAATATGATATGCATAATTTCTTGACTGAGAAAGCACAAAACCAGTAGAGGTCAAATTTTTGAAGTTTTTGGTTGTTTGGGTTTTTTTTTTTTAATAAATAAAACACATGTTTGTGTTGCAGAAGGTCCCAAGGACAACTGTATTTTCAAGTCTCCACAACTGATGATCCTACAACACTATTATTAAGTTGTTATACTAGCTTGCCTTATTTCTCATTTTAAAAGAAATGCAGCTTATACATTTAAAACTGTGAATTAGGTCTTGCTAATTTTTTTCCTTTTCCTCACCCTCACCTCAACACAGCCCCGTATACTTCTGTCATCCCCATCTTAGGGGCCTTAGGCCTTAGGACAACACTATGTAAAATTTAGCTCATGTTTCTTAATTGCTGTCTGGAGCAGAGATATAAAACAGCATGTGAATGTAATTGTAACAGCAAGGGACTGTCAGTCACTGATCCTGAAAGTTATGCGGCTGGAAAAGAACGTCAATAGGGGAAGAACTAATTTAAGAGAGGTGTCTTCAAATTAAGTTCCCTCTTTGCCTCTCCCACTCTAACAACAACAAATCAATAATAAATCAGTTACTAACACTCCTGTAAATTGAAAGTGAAATTTAATACCAAAGGAGCATATCAAATATAGTGAATACAAGCACAGATGTAAAAAGAGCCAAGTCAAACTCACACTGATGATTGCCTAACTAGGTCTCCCCAATAGACAGTTAAAAAGAAAAAGAAAAAAAAAAATAAAAAAATCTGGTTTGCTATACACTGAGCCTGTGACAAAAGTGTCAAGTATTAGCACATTGTGTAACCCTAGTAAAGTGTCTGCCCCATTATACCAAATTATTTTTTTCCTTAAGCCCACCCCACCACAACCTATGCTTTACAAACAAAATAAACAAAAAGTAATCAGACTATCTACATAACTTAAAATGCCGCAGAAGATTAGAAGTTCAAGTTGCTCTACCCAGTACTATCCAGCACAGAATCCTAATCTGGTTCTTGACCCTAACAAGACTCTTCTGGGCACAGCTGGCAATTAAAACAGCCGGGACCGTGACTATTAGTTGAAACACAGTTCTAGTACCTTACAGTCATGTGTAGGGTGTGTCATCACACAGAAGGAGATGAAGATGAAGATAAACAAATATGAGGCACTAATACTGACAGCTTACACAGAGCAACAGAACAGAAGGCATTTCAGGTAGCTCTTCATTAACAAAAACCAGAGACAGAGATTTGTATACAGTTGCAGAACTTCTCAGAAGTTCTTGACACTTTTAAATGAGAACTACACCAAACTGAACATGACTGGTAATATCTTTCAGTTACAAAACAGCATAACACTGATGTTCACCCCAACGAAGGACGCTTTTCCGCTCAGTTTTAAGTAGCGCGCGTTCAGTTCACATATCCAAACACCTCGCATCTTTCTCCTCTTAAGGAGATCTTCTCTACCAACTACCTACCAAGTGCTGATGATCATGATAAAATTCAGGAGTGCAGTACTTCACTGGAGGAATTGAGGGACCATCTCCATTATCCAAGGAATATTCCATTTGTTCTATGTAAAACAAACATATCAATAACAATAAAAATTTCCAACTACAAAGCCTCTGCATGAAGGTAGTAGCCTGCAAATTCTGAAGTACGGTCTTAGGCATATTCCTGTATTATGCTATTCATACCTCTAAAAGCTTTGCTTGATCGGGGACTACAGACACACAATGAAACATAGCAGGAAAAAAACCAAAAGTACTGGAACGGTATACTTATTTTTTTATAATTTTAATTGGCAACTTTTTTTTTTTTTATCTTGTATGTGGATTAGCCTTATTTAAGGCCTAGTAAATTTGGTTCTACAGTATATGAAAACAGAATTCTCATCTAAAACTAGAGCCGTGTGCTTTATGTCATTTTGTACAGTACGTTATTTCTTTCACAGTTTCATTATTGCTAGAAATATTCAAATAGAACAGTGCTTTTCCCTTCCTAAAAGGCCTCCCATGCTCACTGGATACAATCACTTATTTTTTATTGAACACATGCATAAGTGATCAAACTAGATGTTTCTAACTTTCATAACATGCAATGTCCTTTTTTTGTTTATCTGCCTCTGAACAACTCTTTCCTCAAGATAACAGCAGATGAGAGGAATGATAATCAACTATTTGCCATTTGCAGACAAACACTCACTCCCCTGTCCTGAAGAAATGGGGCTAATAGCATTAATGATCTCCTTTGGAATCCTTTTTCAGCCCTTTGAGACATGGCTCTCCTGGTTGGAGAAACATATGCTCTAAAAAATCAAAACAACCCAACCCTAAAACCTCTGCACCTAAAGAAAAAAAGCCTTCAAAATCTAGACACTTGTTTAACACCAGAAAAAGCTCCTAGTAACCAAAACACAGCTAAAGCCATGGCTAGCGAACATGAGTACTCCAGGCATTACCAGAGCCAATATAAAAACCAGCAAAAAGATTCATTCCAGCAACTAGTTCCCTAATCTAAGTCACAAATGCTTGCTAGAGAAAAGCTGATTTGCTGCACTCCACAGAAGCTACAGAAATCTATGTTGGGCCCATATAACATATATAAGGCCTTTTACTTAAACTTAATTGCTAAGAAGGAAGTATAAGTTAAGGAATACTGCCCAAAATCAGTATCTTTTCACAGCTCTAGTTCATTAAACTCTATTACAGATCTTAAACAAAGAAGAAAATCTGTGAAAAATCTAAATTTTTACTGACATGTACTGTTTAAGCAACAAAATTTCCTGTAAGAATACATAAAGCTGACTAGAAACTGATTGAGCTCTGTCTTCCAATATGCTAATTCACTTCCATTTTCTAGCTTAATTCTGCCTCCTGTATCTGATCATAATATAGTTGTTCACTGTCAAGTTTGTATTCCTGGGATGAGGAAAGCAGTAGCAAGCTTATTCTAGGAATCGAATTAAGAGAGTGTCAAGAAAGCAAGTATTTACGGCATCACGTGTGACTCACCAATCCAGCGCCGTCTCTTTGAATTACATGACTCACTGGCAGGAAATGGAACATTTGATCCATTACAGTCTTCAAGCTACAAGACATCCAACGGATCCATGAAAAAGAGTAGTATAAACCACCTATTTTTTTTCTCTACAGTACAAGCCTGTAGGTATCACGGAACAAGAATACACATATTTACATACACCTAGGTATGACTTAAAAAATAATATTATGGTTCACATCCAAATGAAACATCATGACAAGATAGCAGCAGCATTTTCTGCCAATGCAAAATTCCTTCCCTTCTTTGCCCATCTCTACTTCTACCCAAATCCCCAGACTGGAAATCTTACACTGAGGTCATCATATCCTCCTTGTTTGCCAAAAAATGATTTGCCTAGTGATACCTATCTTTATGTTTGCTTTCAAGATTTCATTATTTGTACAGTAAAGCACAACTGAAAACAAAAAATAGAAAGGTTAGTCTAATAAATCCTACATTTTAATAAGTGAACATCTCTGCTCAAAAATATCTGGTCTTTCTTCCCTCCTTCACGTAAAATATGTTTACTGCAAGTTTCCATCCTTGTCAATGCACTGAGAATATGAATCTTTACTAAACTCTTCCTTTAGTCCAATGTAGATACTGAAAAAGTGAAAATTAAAAAAAAAAAAAAAAAAGAGAAAAGAAAGAAACGTTTCTCTGTCCTCAACAGACAAGACTAGCTTTTAGTAGCTTTCTGCTCAGAGAATCATTGAACACTAAATTAAAAGATTTCAGAGAAAACATTTTATTTGCAGATTTAGGGTTCTTGATGACACATCAATTAAGAACAGGTTGGATGGAAGAACACCCAGGAACCTTGTGCATTTCAGCCAAGAGAAGTGTAGTCCTGTACCTGGGGAGCAGCAACCCCATGCACCAATATATGCTGGGAGCCACCCAGCTGGAGAGCAGCTTGGGGGACCCGGTGTACCCTAAGTTGAACACAAGCCAGCAATGTGCCCTTGCCACAAAGAAGGCAAAGCAAACGGTATCCTGGGCTGCATTAGGAGGAATGTTGCCAGCAGATCAGGCCAAGGGAGATAATCCTTCCCTTCTACTCAGCTTTGCGAAGCTTGCACCCGGAGTCCTGTGTTCAGTGCCAGGTTCCTCTGTACAAGGGAGATAGGGACATACTGGAGAGAGCTCAGCAAAGGGCCACAGAGACAATGAAGGGACTGGAGCATCTCTCCTTTGAGCAAAAGCTGACAGAGCTGGGACTTCACAGTCTGGAGAAAAGAAGGCTCAAAGCAATCTTATCAGTGTGTGTAAACACCTGAAGGGATGGTGTAAAGAGGATGGAGCTAGGCTCTTTTCAGCAGTGGCCAGTGACAGGACAAGACGCAGTGGGCACAAACTGGAACACAGGAGGTTTCTCCTGAACATCAGGAAACAGTTTTACTGTGACGGTGACCAAGCACTGGAGGAGGTTGCCCACAGAGGCTGTGGAGTCTCCATGCTTGGAGATACTCAAAAGTCGTCTGGGCATGGCCCTCAGCAACCTAATCAAGGTGAGCTTCCTAGAGCAGGGGGGTTGGACCAGATGATCTTCAGAGGTCCCTTCCAACTTCTACCGTTCTGTGATTCTGTGTGAAAATTGTCATCTTCCCAAATTCCTTCCCCTCTGCTTTTGCTAAGGCTACTACAAGTTTCAATTTGCAATAAAAACCCATCCTGTCCTTTGTAAACAATTTTTTTTCTCATTTGAGAAAGATCACTTTGTGCCCAAACCCAATCTGAAATGCAATCCAGCTGCTTTATTTTTTTAAAACTGTTGTACCCGTGCAATCCCATGGTTCAGGCTGGATGTCGTCTTCAAGATCGCTGCCTCCAGATGCTGCTGTTTGGTTTCTCGTAGAGCTTCACAGAAGGCTGAGAAAGCATTAGGGCCTCTCTTGGGCAGCAAATTGAGGAATTCCACGTTTTGACTGAAGCTTCCAGACTTGGCCTAGATTCAGAGAAAAAACAAAATCCACACTAAAGTAACACCTCAACACAACTAATTTTCAATGAATCTTCAGAACAATTTTTTTTTCACTTCATGTAAATGTTTCATCACTATGCTTAGCTGTGCTAGATCCATCTTTATAGCTTTTCCTGGTTGATTTTACTCCCACTGCTCTGTTCGTATTAGCTCGAGGGGGAAAGCATATGACAACACAGCAAGCCAAAAACTCATAAATAACTACACACAGTAATATACCCTCTTATCTCTAAACTTACTTCCAGTTACTGTTGGAATAGTATCTATTTCCCCTCATTGAATACACAAAGTTCACAACATGTTCCCAGTGCTGCCCAATTGTTTATGGTCTCATGCACCAACATGCAAATCCCTCAGAAAGCGTTAGGTAAAATACTTATTTTATGCAGTAAATTCTGAAAAGATACCACATACATATAGACTGGGTTGGACTAGATGACCTTTAAAGGTCCCTTCCAACTCAAATTCTTCTATGATTCTATGATTAAGGTCAACAAATCAATATATACTAGTATATGAGAAACAGTAACAATCAAAAATGAAATTTACATACCTGTAAAACATTTTCAGGAAGTTCTAATGTTGGAATATTAACAAGACATTTGCCAACAAACTGTATAATTTATACAATAATAGCCTTCTCTGTGAAATCTAAAACATACCAAAACATCATGTACTAAAATACTGTGTATCAAAAATAAATTTTTTCAATTCAATGGAATTCATCATATATTTTTTGAATTGCCACACAGATCCAAAATATCTTATTTTGGTGGATGATAAGAAACAGTGACTTATACAGAATCAAGGCCTAACACTCCATTTGCAATCACAATAAAATAAGAAAAAAAAGCCTAAAATCACATGTGCAAATCCTCTACTTTCTTTCATTAAATTTACCAAGCTTGGTGTTAAACCTAGTTTGGCTTTTGTCCCATCACACCGTTTGAAAAGATATTGCAAAATCTCATTAATCCGATGCTTATGAACCTATTCTGAAATGTCAGAGCTATGTTTATTCATGATCAACCAACAGCATTTATTTTTCTATCAACAATGTCCCTTGACTTCAGTGTTCTCCTGTCCTTTCCCTTATTTATCAAACTTCTTTCTATAAATTGGTCTCCATTCGCTACAATAAACAAGCCACTTCTTACTTTCAGCCTACTCATAAATGGCCTCTTCCCCTTGACAATAAAAGTAACCTTTCCTATTCCCACAGAAACCTCAAGTTCCAGAGCATTGTTGTCTAGAAGTGCATACGATCATCTCATCTGTGCCTTTCCAGAAGTATGAAAATACTTGCCCTTTCTCCTGGTAACACTTCTGCAGTAGTCCGTAGAAGACAACCAGTTCCATACACTTCTATCTTGACATAAGCCCACTGAATTTTATTTTACCTAATAAAGTACATTGACAGCTGATAAAGTACCTATTAATTGTTTCTTCCTTTCTAGTAGACCTGCAGTTGTTTATAACAAGCTTTAGATTATTAACCTTCTCCACTTTATATCTCTTCGCAGTATAAGTCAGGGATAATTAAGAATACAAACTGACCTAAAGAATTGGATCTTAAGTTTTATTGAAAAGTTAAGAAATTTCCATAGTGTTCATGTTCTGCACTCTGTACGTACAGTAGTCAGCTTTTGGCAAACTTCTTCCTTAATGCTTCCTTAAATACCAAAAGTGCTGTACCTCCTCATGTAACTTCCACATCAACACCACATTTAGGTTATACAAAATCATGTTCAGTAAACATTCAGAAGTAAAACTTTCATAAGACAGACTTCTTTCATTTTATTTTCTAATACATCCTTAATATATTTTGGTACCCTCACAGATGAGTTTGATAATCTGCATAGCAGGAACTGGTTGCTCTGAATTCCTGTAAAAATCCCGTAGTATTGTTCTTCTTATTGAGCCTGAATATACATGCAGAATCTGTGGAGACAGAGTATATACTTGACAAACATTCTAATCAAATTTATGTCACTTTGCCAAAGCCAGTGATCTCTTCATTACTGTCTATGGATCAACACAGAGCATTTAAATCATAGAATCATAGAATAGAATCATAGAATGGTTAGAGTTGGAAGGGACCTTCAAAGGTCATCTAGTCCAACCCCCCTGCAAGAAGCAGGGACATCCCTGACTAGATCAGGTTGCTCAGATATCTCTATATGTACATGATCTGATAGGCTTCAAACACAGTACAGAGTATTCAACTTGTTTCAAAATCAAAAGAAAGCTCTTGCTATCACGTCTGCATTTTTGAAGGTCCATCCTAGAGCTCCAGAAGAACATCTGATGCTCTGACAAGAAGGCATTGATGAAGTGGATTTTGGTCTTCATTGTAAAAATGGCTATTTCCACGGCTCCACTTTATTTCCACTCTCATTTTTGCTTCATATTTGAAATCCCTCTCTCCTAAGCCTTCATCTAGATAATCATATTTACATTATCTTCACTACACAGTAAACACTGAGTTTTTTTCTTTATCTTTCTTAAAAGTGTATATAATTGAAAAAAAACCTCAAATTGTTTAGTATCTTTCTGAATGACCCAATTTAAATTCATTCCTGCCAGCTCCTACTCCCTCTCCTCACTTCAGGCAAATGAAGCTGCTCCTATTTATTAATTCTTCTCCAGTATAAACATATAAACTCTTTATTTACTCTTCATATTCCTTGTGAGCTCTTCATCCAGCTGAGCTACCTTTATTTTCAGTGGTTCTTCCTGCAACATCCTTCTCTCCCACCTTTTTCTGACTTATGGTAAAGTTTCAGTACTGGTTTAGCACCTCACAATTGAAGAAATTTCATCCTTCCTTCATTTCCCTGAGCTCCTCGGTTTATTTCACTTTCCTTACATGAATTACGCATTGTATTGTATTGCATTGTATTGTATTGCATTGTATTGTATTGTATTGTATTGTATTGTATTGTATTGTATTGTATTGTATTAAAAATATTGTTAAATAAACAAAAGTTTATTTAAGTGGAGTGTCCTATTTCCAGAACCAATTTGTTTATTCTTCCATTTAGTTTAAATCAAACCAACAGGACTGGTATAATTGTTATGTTTTTAAGACAAGATCATTTAAAATATAACTATTTATCCAGATCTTTTTGATTTCCTGCAGTTACAATATCCAGGAAAACCTACGGTCTATCATCAGACACAGTGGCATTTGTCTCCTACTTCCACTAAGGTATCCAATGGTTAATGTCACAATACACTTTCAAGGATAGACCAGAAGGATTCTGGAAGACCTTTGTTCACATTTCAGCCAGAGTGAAAGACTATTACAAATTCACAGACTTATTATAGAAAAATGAAAGGTAAGACAAAGTGTTTTTGACTTATGTGATCTCCTTTAATGCATACTAGTCTTTGTTGGTCTATAGCACTGTTATTAGTACTTTCCTGGAAACATTCCCTTCATTTCTATCCTTCTACTAGAACGTATATTTTGCAGTATGACTGTTCCAGTTGTGAATGATTTCTTCTTACCTCTGCCATATTTCTATTTTTACACAATTTCCAGATTCATACACCGCAAGAGTAGTTCAAGTCACCTGCTCAGGCTGCTATTGCTATTTCTATACATTTAAGCTCTTAGTTACATCTGGAGGTTGTATTAGGCACATTTTTTCCACTAAGCTGTTACTATTTACTTCACTTATCCATCATAACACCTTTCTCCTTACTGATAATCCATTACTAAGGATTGTTGCACCTCCTTTTACCCAATTACACTTGTAGAGGAAGATTCCCTTATCTTCTTTCCCTCTGTCTCAGTTTAACACTTCTTAACTGCAGCAGTGTTTTCACAAAAACTCTATTTTCTCTGGCATTATCCTATCTTTGAGAGGGCTTTCTTTTTTTCCCCTTCTCCTTTTCTTCCTCTCCCCTCCCTCCTCCTTCAGTGACTAAAAGCTGGCCAAACGAACACCCCTACTAACCACCCATACTTCAGCAGTGTCATCGTTTAACCCCGGTGGGCTGCTAAGCACCACACAGCCACTCAGTCACTCCCTCCTCAGCAGGATGGCAGGGAGAATCATAAGGTTTAACAGGTAAAGCAAAATCTGCATGCACAAGCAAAGCAAAACAAGGAATGCATTCACTTCTTCCCATCGGCAGGCAAGCAAGGCTCCATCATGCATAACAGTAACTTCGGAAGACAAACATCATAACTCTGAATGTCCCATTCTTCCCCCAACTTTTATTGCAAAGTGATGTCATATGGTATGGAATATCCCTTTGGACAGTTGGGATCAGCTGTCCTGGCCATGTCCCCTCCCAAGTTCTTGTGCACCCCCAGCCTACTCCCTGGCAGAACAGTGGGAGAAGCAGAAAAGACCCCAGTGCAAGCACTGCTCAGCAATAACTAAAACAGTTATCAATACTGTTTTAATCACAAATCTAAAACACAGCACCACACAGCTACTATGAAGAAATTAACCCTATCTCAGCTATTCACTGTCTTCCTGCATCTTTGTCTTCTTTCACTTGGGATTTGAGCTATTTCAGGTAAGACTGCGTGCATCTCCCACAATTTATTACAGGTACCCTTGACAGGTCCCATGAGGAATTTCACATTATCTTTCACACGCAAGTCAAAGTTCACCAGGAACTTATTTCTCCATTGCTTTCAAAGAGCTTCTCAGTCTCAGGTTCATACCCTCTGCACTAGTGCCCAGCAAATAGCTCATAATTCTATTTTTCAGTATCTGTTCTTATGATAGGACCATCAACCTAAAGGACTCAATTGCTTACTTGAGTCCTAAGATGCACCTGACTTGCACCTTCAGCCATTTCATTTCCAGTTTGCTTTCTATTTGAAGATCTGTATCTCCATCCTACACAGTCTTCAGTGCACAACCATACATCTGGGAGCAATACCAAGCTATTAACAATGACTTCTCTTCAGAGTACCCACTGCTCAGGATAAGTAACAAAAGCCCATGAACAGTATTTGTCATCTGAGAGTCTTGGATCATGCAAGATTCTTCATGTAATTTGCAAAAACACATATGAAATCCTGTGCTGCATCAAAAGAAGCATGGCCAGCAGGTCAAGGGAGGTGATTCTGCCCCTCTACTCTGCTCTGGTGAGACCCCACCTGGAGTACTGTATCCAGCTCTGGAGACCCCAACATAAGGATATGGACCTGTTGGAATGAGTCCAGAGGAGGGCCAGAAAGATGATCAGAGGGCTGCAGCACGTCCCTTATGAGGACAGGCTGAGAGAGTTGGGGTTGCTCAGCCTAGAGAAGAGCAGGCTCCAGGAAGACCTTATTGGGGCCTTTCAATACTTAAAAGAGGTTATAAGAAAGACAAAGGGAAACTTTTTAGCAGGGCCTGTTGCAACAGGACAAGGGGCAATGGTTCTAAACTAAAAGACAGTAGATTTAGACTAGATAGAAGGAAAAAAAAAAATTACAATGAGGGTGGTGGAACACTGGAACAGGTTGCCCAGAAAGGTGGTGGGTGCCCCATCCCTGGCAACATTCAAGGCCAGGTTGGACAGGGCTCTGAGCAACCTGATCTACTGGAAGATGTCCCTGCTCCTTGCAGGGGAGTTGGACTAGATGACATTTAAAGGTCTCTTCCAACCCAAAGTATTCTGATTCTATGAATCTATGAAATACAAATTCTTCAAGTGAAAGGTGCACAAGTGGCACAACAAGTTAGTTTAGAATACATTCCTTCACTTACACTCACAGTATTCTTTTGGAAATAGGTATTATTCCTACTTACACAAATGGGAAAAAAAGAGACAAAATGTTGTCACAAAATGACAACAAAGGACCGGAAGATACCACCTGACTCATGCAGCACAGCCTGCCACAACTACGTACAGCATGCAAGCCAAGGATTTAGCAAATCTCAGACAAAATCCATATTGCCAAAAGCAGCTTACAGTTCTCCTACATGTTGCAAGCAAATCGCATATTGCTTTACATGTTCCACCAAACACAATCACATTAAAACACGCAGGTAACACACAGACGAGTTTCACCGTGCTGCCACTGCCAAGAACGCCACTGAGCTTAACTGCAAATAAAGCTCGCAGTGCAGCCGAATACAACCCTGCCTACCTGTATCGTTTCCATCATCTCTGTGGTGATGATGTCCTTCTCTATCATATGCTCCAGCAATTCTTTTAAAACCAGCTGTTTTGCCAGCATCACCCGGTTCCTCTTTAGCGCTTCCTGGTGAGACCGCTGCATGCCGCAGGCAACCAGCATCCTGGCGGGAGAGGGGACACCGAACCCAAGCTCAAGGCCGAGAGCCACCCCTACCCCTCCCAACCAACCCGACCGCCTCTGCGGGCAGCTGCCGCCCGAGGAGGGGCGGAAAGAGGCCCCCACCGCCCGCCCCACCTGCGATCGGCTGCCCCGGGCCGGAGGGGCCCAGGCGGCGGCGGCGGCGGGAGGGTGCAGAGGGCGGCGCCGCGCACGGGCGCGCTCCCTCCCCGCGATTCAAACCGCGGGACCCCCTTCGGCCAGTCACGTGGCCGAGGCAGGGGCCCGCGCCACGGCCCCTCCCGTCACGAAACGCGAGGAAAACAAGCGCCGGGGCCGCCTCACCCGCCGCGCGCATGCGCAAGCGCGCCTTCCCCGCGGGGTCGGCGGGGCGGAAGAAGCTTCGCGTCTCTTCCTGCCGGGGCTCGGGCGCGGGGGGTGGGGCCGGTACGGGCAGGCCCCGCCCCACCGGGCTGCGGGGCGGTGGCCCAGGAGCCGGAGTGGCCGCGGGGGGTGGGGGTAGTAGTCTTGCAGATCGGGGTAGTGGGGTCGTGGGGGGATTCTGCGTGCAGGTGGAGTTAGCAGGTACGCAGCTTTCCTTGCAAACGTACCGGTCCTGAGATTTTTTTTTTAAATTATTTTTTGAGTTTTTTGTTACCTATGTTTTGTTTTGTTGACATACCTTTCAGCAGAAATCAGCAAAAATAAAAAAAGGGCTCAAGTAATGTTCAATAATTGAAAGAGGAAAAAGGGGGCACGCAGGCCATGCAGAGTGCACGCGAAATAAAGCAAGCGAGCGTCCTTTTAGCAGAAGCAAATTTACGTTTCTTGCCATGTAAAGCTTCTGATAGTTGTTCCTTGGTGCACGGGAGTTCCACATGCTAAAACCCAAGTCCGAAGGCTTGAATAACCCTTACAGATGCTGAAGACAAAATACTAGTGATCATAACTAGTGGCATTTTTGGTCTTTGCTTTTGCTGCTTTTTACCTGTGCTGCTCACCTGCATTTCTTCTTGACTGCTGGCGATTTGGTCCTGTGTTACCCAGCTTAGACCCTAGGTTTCTGTTCTTGTGTGCTACACCTGTACTGCTTTTTATTGTGGTTTGTTCTCTTGTGTTTGCAGATACGGGAGAGAAATGCAAGAAGTGACTGGCTTTAAAAAAATCACATTGCCTCTATCAGCGAATTTGTCTCTCATAATAGAGAGTAACATAGCTGCTTCATTGTTAATGATATTAAAGTGATTCTGCTGTAGATACAGAATGGCACTCCTCTCCTTTTTCTAAGCTAAGATTATGAAATAAGCATAGTACAAGCAAAAGCATGGCTTTGTGGAGTGTTTCTTTTGGGAGGAAAAACTAATGATGCCACTAGATACTTTTAACACAGTCCCATTTATTTATAAACAACATAAAAGGTCTTTTTTCCCCCCCTTTGAACTATAAAGAATCAAACAACAAAAAATAATTTATTTGCTTCTAGCCTATGGTTTGATGATTCCTCATAGGAATTAAAAATAATGCTGTTGCATGAGACAAGGTTGTGATGATTGTTGCTCTCCTTCATAGCAGATTCAGACTGCCATATGTCTTTTTTTTTTTTAATTATTTGGACATTCGCCAGACATTAACGTCTCTTTGCGTACTGCAGACTACTTTAATGCTGCAGAGCCCATCAGTTTAGTTCACCCATTTTAAAAGACTGCACAACATCACAGATCAGTGAGAGCTAGAATCTGGCTCCAGCCTAGAGCTCTCATGATGAAGACTGAGTGTGCCTCGAAACTGCTACTGTCAGGTGCTCTCCACTGCAGCCGTGGTCTCGGCAGACAGACTGGCCCTTTCCAGGGTCCAGAGAGAAGCCTCTGTGCATAGCATCATTATGGGGAACTGAAGGAGCGTTGACCTTTCTGCGCAAATGTTTGCCATGATGACAATAAAATATCTCAAGTGATCTCTTTGGGGCTCTAGCATAGCAGAGAAATACGCCCTGCTGTAGAGCTGCGAAGACTGGTGGTTCAAGCAGAGGGTACGTATACATTTATGTATCCCACTGCCTGCCTCTCTTACAGGAGAAAAACTGCTGCTGTCTCCCTCTCGTCCACCACCTGCAGGCTTGGTGGGATGAGAACCTTGTGAGCAACAGAAGTTATTTCATGGTGCCGTGCTTGCTGTCAGCTTTTCAACCCCAAATGATAGCCATCGAGGGGTGCTGGCTTCCAGATGAAGACAGCCACCCTCCCCTCAGTCACGCTCTGGTGCAGCACAGCTGAGGACATGGAGCAAGTGCAGCCAGAGGGGTATCAACAAACAGCGCAGACCATAAAATTGTGTTGCTGCAAAATAGCAGCTTGGGGAACTGCTGCCTCAGTCTCTCAAGTAGGAACTTTAGGATGGCTGGTGATTGCACAGCTCTCAGCAATACTGCTGTTTGTAATGCACAGGCAGAACCTACTTAGTGGTGTTTCTACTCCTCCCTGTTCTGAGGCAGCTTCTCCTGGCTGCATCCTACAGTCCTTTTACAGAGGTCCTTTGGAAACCTTGTCTCTTCTCATGATTCACTCTCCTCCCCCATAAAGGTGTATCTCCAGTTTGAGAATTGTTGCTGTATATAACACAGCTTTCCACACAGAAGTTTTATGTATCTGCCAAGACAAAATATTGCATTGATTTCTATTTTGTGCAAAAAGATTCTAGTGAGATCAGAAGCTGTGTCTGTAGTTCAGCTCTGGTTCAAAGAATGGCGAGACAAACTTTTACAGTTTCAGGTGTGGAAAATCTCAGCTCTTTCACCTTTCTTCCAGGAGCACCCTATGTTAGGGTGAGGATTTGGTTCAGCATTCATAGAAGGTGAAATTAATCATATGGAGGTGGCCTGGAAAGCGTCTTCAAAAACCTCATCGTTGATGGCACTTTCATAAGCAGGTGGTGGGGTGAGTGGCTCCAGTGGCTCAAACCTGTCTTCAACACCTTTCACTTCATGGATGTCCGAAACAAACCGCTGCAGTCTTGGGGGCAGCACCAGCTGCAACTGCATCCTGGAACCTGTGTCTGTCTCAGGGCCGTGCCTTGTGTCTGATGCCACTGGCACTCTGAGAGCCTCCACCATAATCTCTTCTTGGGCAGATGATTCAGTAGCTACACTGTAAGGAGGAGGCTCATTCAGTGGTGAAGGCACTAAGCCTGGATTGGATGGAATCGTCCATATTGCTGGAGCTGACATGGTCATCACCTCCTCATAGGTGGGTGCTTCATAGGCAGCGTTCACCCTATGTGCAAAGAGAGGAGTGGCAGTTACACTCATTATTTTACAGCTTAGTTTACGCAGAGGTAGGTAGTCTGGATAATGTACTGTAGGGACCATGCTACCATCAATAGATGTGACTGAGACAGGATATTGCACATGGTATTACTGTACATGATATTCTGCCACTGGCTCAGTTCACTTGTCCAGCCAACTTCATTTCTTGCTTGCTGGTCTAGATAATGGCTCATTTGACCATTTTCCCACACTCCTGACAACAAGTGAAAAAAAAAACCCACACTGAGTTTCAGTGTCTTAGGCTTAGCTTTAATCGTAGAATCATAGAATATCTCAAGTTGGAAGGGACCCATAAGAATGATGTCCTTCATTTTAAATCTCCTACCAGTTAAAATGTATTATGAAGAATTACTAACTACTAATTATTTCTCAAAATAAAACAGGACCCTGTTGTTTTTTTTAAATACAATAGCTCAATGTTCACCTGTTTTCAAGAAGTGGAGAAGATTAAGTATTTTCATTTACTTTAAACAAGGACTAAATATGTTACTTTAGAAACATTTTCCTTTTGAGGTCTATTTTTAAGTAAACAGATACTAATTTTCTTCTGGTATGCCCCCAAGCTAGCAAAGCCCAGTATAGACTTCTTTTTATGTACTGTTTCTAAAAATAAACACGAAATAACATTTTTGCCCTCCTACAATACTCTGTATTTGAGAATGTCAAGTAATTTATGGATGTGGACAATGATTATCTGGATTATTCAGACAAAGAAGTAAAGATACAAATAAAGTTAAACTCTACAACTAAAGTAGGCAAATTGGGGTTAAATTAGGTGATACTGAGAACCTGCAAAAGTACATGAAGCCAAAAAGATGTGGGAGTATTCCGAGCCTCTCAAAATCAGGGCTTATTAGTGTCAAGTTGGGTTTTTAAGACTGGAAACACACCCAGTTACACATTCCTTTTTAAAAGTTTGCCGAGGAACAGTTGCTTTGGAGATAAGGTTTATAGAGCTAAACCCAGCTAAGATTCAGTACTGCTTCAGCATTTTTTCTTTTTCCTTGTCTGAGTCATTGTTTGGCAAAACTCAACTACTCAAAGAAAAATAAAACGTTTAACCTTGGAAATTGTTAGTGGGTCAGTTCCCAGGGGGAAAGAAAATACATATTGAACAAGATTCAGGACACACGTGGCATAGAGATTTGCAACCTCCACCTGAAGAGTGAAGGAAAACAACCTAAAAAGAAATTTTGTCTTCTGGAATGGAGTCTGTGTTTGGTGCCCTAGGGGAAAAGCAGCAAAACAATATGTAAAACGCCCATATCTGAGGAGAGTTAAAGTAAGAGGAATAACCAGGTTGTTGCTTACCCTGCTTGGCTTTGTCTGTTCGGAGGTATCTCATCTGCATCATGTCGGTGCTGGTTCTTCAGGTAACACTCGATAAACACAGTCAGCAAATAGCCAACTAGGCACACTCCCCCTACCCCTAGGAAGAAATAGCCTACTGGGTTGATGTTAGATGAAATGGCCAGCATGGTGACTCCAATGAGAAGAGCAGCAGTGAAAAGAAGCAACAAGGCTTGGCGGATGTTCTTCCAGTGTGTTTCTAACCACATGGTAGTACAGATGGTGGTGGCAGACAGTTGAGAACAAATGAGCAGATAAGGGGACAGACATCTGTGAAAGATGGAATAGTTTTTTCAACATGAAACATGCACATACAAACACATTATCAGTATCATGACCAAAATAAGAACATACATGCTCAAGTAAATGCCATCATGAGAACATGCAGCTATGCACATAGGTAATAAGCCTGGGAAATGTATGCATAAATACATACAAATGTGAATGTATTTCCTATGTGAATGCATTTTGAATAATGGAGACGCTTGGACACACAGTTGCAAGACATAAAATGCATAAATAGACCATCAGCACTTATTGCCAGGCTTACCTAAGAAGGTCTAGCTTCTTAATAGAACTTAGAGCAGTCCGGAATGCAGATTTGAGGTTGTTACGAAAGTGAAACGCAGAATAACTTTAAAGGTTAATTCTAGGACATTTGTACATTGCCTAATGAAAGTTCAGATATGAGCTCAGATTTTGGAAGAAAAGTACCCTTATTAGTGGGGCTGTCTGTCCCAGTACATTGAGCATCTAACTTCAGTGTAGCGTTACAGCAATAACATTACTTTAGGTTCTAGATATAGCTGCAGTATGTCTGGTTTTGTGTAGGCATGCATTTGAAGATTTGCCTATATCCTCAGTTCTTTTTCTGTTGATGTGCTTTTTTGCACCATCCTAAAAAATGAGAGCCACCCCTATGCCCCATTCCAGACCCCATCTCTGTGAAAGAGACAGACAGCAGTTGTCACTGTGCAGTCAATATGGAATAAATACGAGGGATCTGTGATATTCAAGAAATACCATAATTAAGGAGTCATCTTGCATGTGTTATACTAACATACATATATCCCACTGTTTTAATGAAGATCCCTCTGAAGGAAAAGCACATGACACAATGAGCATATTTTTAATGAATACGCATCTCCAAACAAATACACAGTTTTATGTGTGTGCTTTTGCACACTAAATGTGTTCCCTTCTTACAGCAAAAATAGATACATTTATATATACAAATGCCAGAAAAAGAAGATTATTTCTGAACAGATTACCTTCGCATTACCTTTTTACTGTCAGCTTTCAGCATATACTTACCAGACAAAGGTTTGGGTGGATAGGAACAGTCATGTTTTAACTTCTCTCTTCATCACAAGGAAAAATGTACAAGCTCTTTTGTCCCTTCTCCTTTCCCTTCTGACCTGAGGATGGGACACCAGTAAAAACTCTCCCTTCCTCCTTTTGAATTTTCTTGTAGGGAGACAATGAAGATTTCTTCTGAAACTAAAAGCCGGTAGCTAGTGATTCGTGGAAGGTATCAAACGATGGGAAGATCCCGCCGTACGAGTTTTGCATGGGAAACTAGAACCTCATCTTTCCAGGTTCTGAATCCAAAACAATTTCTAGACGATCACATACCTCCTACTATTTGCAGCTCTTGTAGATCTGTCCCACAAAAGCAGGAAACTCATTAGGAAAGAGGGCGGAGTGAGCAGTGGGAGAGCGCTTACCTGTGTCGGATCTGTTTGGTCTGCTTTACTTCAATGAGAAAAACTCTGCCCTGAAAATCATGTCCTCCCCCTGCCGCGTAGCAGAGGAATCTTGATCTCTGCCTCACAAAGCAGGAAGGACTGCCGGCCCAGCCCACATCACATGGCCCACACATAAATCTATTTATGAGTTCTGTAAAATGTAAATCTATACATTTTTCCATCCTGATAGGGTGGTGCTTGTCAGATGTTGTTTTATGCCCTCTTTAATTTTACAAACAAAAGGAAAAAAGGAGGCAATGGGTTATTATTTTGCAGAGGGCTGAGTTAAAATCCTTTTTACTCCCTGATATATCTGGGAATGAGGAGTGCTATTAAGCAACAGAATAGGTACCGATTTACTTTGTGAAATCTGTTATCATCTGAACCTTTAGTGTGTGTCTGAAAATTAGAATAGAATAGAATAGAATAGAATAGAATAGAATAGAATAGAATAGAATAGAATAATTCCAGTTGGGAGGGACCTACAATGACCATCTAGTCCAACAGCCTGACCAATTCAGGGCTGACCAAAAAGTAAAGGATATTATTAAGGGCATTGTCCAAAAGCCTCTTAAACACTGGCAGGCTTGCAGCATCGACCACCTCTCTAGGAAGCCTGTTCCAATGTTTGACCACCCTCTAGGTAAAGAAATGCTTCCTAATATCAAGTCTAAACCTCCTCTGGTGCAGATTTGAACCCTTCCCACACGTCCTGTCACTGGGAGAAGAGATCAGCACCACCCTCTCCACTTCCCCTCCTCAGGAAGCAGCAGAGAGCAATGAGGTCACCCTTCAGCCTCCTTTTCTCCAGACTAGACAAACCCAGAGTCCTTGGCTGCTTCTCACAGGACATGCCTTCCAGCCCTTCCACCAGCTTTGTTGCCCTCCTCTCGACACATTCAAGGACCTTCACATCCTTCTGGTGGAGCCCAGAACTGCGCACAGTACTCAAGGTGAGGCCACACCAATGCTGTATACAGCAGGATAATCACCTCTTTTGACCAACTGGCTATGCAGTGTTTGATGCACCCCAGGATATGGTTTGCCCTCTTGGCTGCCACGGCACACTGCTGACTCACACTGAGCCTGCTGTCAACCAGTGCTCCCAGGTCCCTTTCTGCAGGACTGCTCTCCAGCCACTCTTCTCCCAGTTTATACTTCTCTCCAGCATTACTCCATTCTAAGTGCAAAATTCAGCATTTTGACTTGTTAAATGTCATCCCATTATTCGTTGCCCAATGCTCCAATCTATCTAGAACCCTCTTCATGGTGTCTTGTCCCTCCAGAAAGTCAACAACACTTCCCAGTCTTGTATCATGATCAAACTTGCTAATGGTGCATTCAACTCCTGCATCCAGATCATTGATAATATATTGAACAGAACTGGCCATAGACTTGAGCCCTGAGGAACACCACTGGTAGCTGGTCAGCAGCCAGATGTAGCCCCATTCACTACAACCCTTTGAGCCCTGCCACTCAGCCAGTTCTTCACTCAGCACACAGTGTACCTGCTCATCCCACAGCTGGATAACTTGTCCAGAAAAATACTGTGAGGGACACTTACAAAAATCCAGAAAATTTACATCCCCCATCTTGCCTGCATCCACTAGGCGGGTGACCTTCTCATAGAAGGATATCAAGTCAGCTAGATGGGACTTTCCCTTTGTGAACCCATATTGACTGTGCCTGATCATTCCATTGTTCTTTAAATGCCTTTCAATAGCACCCAGTATGATCTTCTCCATAATTTTTCCAAGTACTGATTTTAGACTAACTGATCTATAGTTCCCTGTGTCTTTCCTCATGCCTGTTTTGTAGATTGGAATGACATTGGCTAGCTTCCAGTCAGCAGAGACCTCCCTAGACTCCCAAGACCTTTGGTAGATGATCAAGAGGGTTCCTGCTGTAACATCTGCTAGCTCCTTCAATACTCTGGGATGAATTCCATCAGGACCCATGAACTTGTGAACATTCAGCGGATACAGCTGGTATCTTACAATTTCAGTGTCCACAAATGGAAAGTCACTATTTCCGCACTCATGGTCCTCTGACTTGGGGGACTGGGCAGCCCAAGTTCTATCAGTATTATTAAAGACTGAGGCAAAAATCACCTTGAATGCCTCCACTTTTTCTTTATCTCTATTCGTCAGATGACCATCTTGAAGTATCTGTCCAATGTTTTCTTTAGACCTCCTCTTGCTATTAATAGACTTTAAAAAAAAGCACTTCTTGTTATCTGAAACAATACTGGCAAGTTTCAGCTCTAATTGAGATTTGGCCTTTCGTGTCCTCTCTTTGCACATGTGAACTGCAGCTCTGTAATCTTCCTGCGAAACCTGACCTTGTTTCCAGAGATCATACCATTTATTTTTCTTCTCGAGCTCTGTGAGGAGTTCCCTGTGCAGCCAAGCTGGTCTTCTGCCCTGCTTGCTTGACTTACAACACAGTGGAATTGTCTGCTCCTGTGCTCCTCAAGGGTGGTTCTTAAAGACTAATGAGCACTCATGGACTTTTAAGCCCTCAAAACCAGCTTTCCAAGGTACTCCTAAATAGCTCCCTGAATAGCTTGAAGTTTTCTCTCCTGAAGTCCAGTGTAGCAACTCTACTCTCCTTTCTTTTTACACTGAAAATTTTCAACTCAACCATTTCATGATCACTGTGGCCAAGACAGCCACCTCCCATCACATCTGCCACAAGTTGTTCTCTGTTCACAAACAGCAAGAGGGCATCTTTTCTAGTTGGCTCACGGAGTACCTGTGACAAGAAGTTCTCTCCTATACAATTCAGGAATTTCCAACACCTGCTCGTCTCAGCAGTATGATATTCCCAGCTGATGTCCAGGAAGTTGAAATCTTCCCTAAGGACAAGGGCTACCGATCCTGAAATTTCTCTTAATTACCTATAGCATAACTCATCAGTGCTTGCATCACTGGAAATTCTCAAACACTACAGAGTGAGTTATCTCCAGGAGCTGTATTTGTCCGTAATAGGAAGATGTCTTACTGCTAAATGTTTATTAATAGTATTCAGGTTGGAAGATTGGGCCAACAAGAGTTGCATGAGTTTTAATATAAATGTGAAGTCATGCATGGATGGAATAATCCTAAGCAGTAGTACAGGCTGGGGTCTGACTGACTGGGATGCAGCTCTGCTGAAATAGACCTGGTGGTCATGATGAATGACAAGCTCAATAGGAGTCAGCAGTGTGCCCTTGAAGCAATGAAGGCAAACTGTGTCCTGGGCTGCATCAGTAAGAGTGTAGTCAACAGATCAAGGGTTGTGATGATTCTACTCTACTCAGCACTTGCTAGGACACACCTGTAATGTTGTGTACAGTTTTGGTCCGCCCAGTTCAAGAGAGAAATTGAAAAATTGAATACAGTCTGATGAATTGCCACCAAGATGAACTGAGGGTTGGAGAACTTTGACAACTTAACGAGCTGTGTTTGTACAGCCTGGAGAAGAGAAGGCTTGGGGAAAGAGTGAATGTCTACTCACAGTTTTCCAATGTCTAGTAGGTAGTTACAGAGAGGAGCTGTGAAAACAGCAGAACATTGAAATTACTTGCCCAGAGAAGTGGAGGAATCATCTTGGCTGGAAATATTCAAGATGCAGCTGAGTCTAAGGCCCTGCTTTCAGTGGCAGGTTGGACCAGATGATCTTCCCTTCCAGCCTAGACTTGTAAATGTTTCTATGTTCCCTTATAATTGCCTTTTTGACTGCTGACAGATAAAGGACCTTCACCTCTGATTGTTATCCATTCTTCACTTTCAAAAGAATTCCTTTGAAGATGGCAGACAACATCCATGTAAAGGGGAGGAAGTCAGGGTTCTGGTGTGTAGCATGTCATTTTGCACGACTATCATTTAAATGGGAAAACTGATTTGTTTCTTATAGCTCTTTCCATTTTGAGGTTGCCTAGTGTTGAGAACATCTTAACCGCTAAGGAAGATTTGACAAAGCTGTTTTCACAGCCTCTTGCAGAGCAAACATGACAAACTCAGGGGGAACCTGGATGCCTTGGTATTTCCTGCTCACCAGGGTAGCTGATGGTTGTTAGAACTGTTCCTTAGAGATAAAAGATTTATATCCTACTGGTTGAGGGGGGAATTAAAATATACTACAAACCTTGGCTAAGTTTAGTGCACTATTCTAATAAAAGAAGATCACTGCTGTAAGAATTATAGTAGTGAATTTTCAAAGAAAAGAGTTCTACTTTTTGAAGTAGCAAGTGAAAGAATGGTTTGACAAGGCAGCTGATCAAACCTAATAGATAATTGCCGTGGAATATGGTAGTCCTTTCTCCTTCCTGCCTCTTCTCCACCTCCTTGTGTCCTCCTTGCAGTGATTCTAGTGCTCAGCTGATCTCTTGCTGAGCTCAGCTGTCTCTCACAGTAAACACTGTGGAAGTGTTTACATTTTTCCAGCGTGAATTTAGTGGGCTGAATCTAGTGACCAAAGTATCATCTAACCACTAGATCCCCATTCAAGGGAAGCTAAGATCCTAGGGTGGTGGAGGGCAAGGAAGTGAGAGTGGGAGTAACTCCCAGAGCTGTAGAGAGCGACGTTTGATCAGCTCAGTCCAAACCACTGGAGCAGAAGGAAGTTCTTCCTTTTTTGACTGAGTAAGCCTCACAGAAAGGTGTTGAATCAAAGTCCCATCTTGTCCTCAGCAAATCCTGTTAATTACATCAGAGATTTTGAGCTCAGCCTGATTACTTTAGGCAACTCCCAGCTCCGGTATGTACACTGACTATTGTCAAATCCCCCCCCCAAAATCTGACTATTGTAGATTCCCCCTTGTAAGTACCTACGGAAGATTCTTATCCTTCTGCAAGGTATACGGAGGGAGCAGAGGCACTTTGCTTGCCTGCACATTCTCCTGTGAGGAGCAGGCCCATAAAACTGCTTTGGGGCCAGACCTTTTTGCTAAGTTAGGAGAAAGTCAGAAAGATGAAAAAAATCTTCATTGTTTGGTAGAAAATTACCTGTGTAATTGGAAAGGCAGTGTTTGATTTGTGGATAGATAGAAGGATATAGGTTTTGCTGAAAGTTTGTATAGTAGTTTTGACTGGTGCACCATTTAAAAAAATAAAAAATAGTTATGAAATACCAGGATGAAAAAGGCTAAAAATGGTAGGTATCTCTGCTGCCTTTTTTTTGTTGCTTGTATTACTTCAATTTATTTCAGTTGAAGTTCAGAGTTCAGTAACTCCTGTATATTTACCCGTGGAGTTGCATGGATGACTGGGCTGAAGCTTTAGGGATTATATTTGTGCATTTACAAGAATGATAATTTGCTATGCAGCTGTGAATGCATTAGTTGAATGTGTTTATGAATGCAATACTGACTGCTTTGTGGATCTGAGGATATAAAGCAGGATGAACTTCTATGAACTAAACTGTGCAGTATGATTTCTAGCAACACAGTGCTTCTACGTGGGGCCTTTTGGCATTGCTGAAGGACTTCTGAAATTTTAATCTGTCTACCATTTTGATTCTCTCCATAGTCTGGTTCAGACTGTCATTGGTTACAGTGTGTGGGAATCCATAACAAAGAAAAATTGATCATGTAGCTGCATCAAGGGGTTTTTGGTGATGACAAGATTCAGAAAATACAGAGGGGTTTGGGAAAGGCCTGAGAGGTATTCCTATGCAATGTTTGTGAAAGAAGGGGTAGAACTCAGGGAGAGTAAACAAGGACTTTTATACCGCCATCCTAAACTGTCTCCCATTCACACGCAGTAGAGGGTTTTTTTAGAGAAAGCTTTCTGTTCTCTGCTGTCCAATTATGCTGTGGGGGCCCAGACTTCATTTAACAGCAGATTTCTTTAGTTAAGACCACAGATTTCCATTTTTTTTTATTTTTTCTTTCTTCCAGTATCTCATTGTTGATCTTTGTTCTTCAGTCTCCAGGAAACATTTCACCTTTTCCCTGTTTTGTCTCACTATCTACTCTACCGCCTGCCCAGACTGCTACTAATTAACTTAGTACCTACAGTAAGCTCACTTATCAACTTGGTATGCAGAGAAGCTTGCTTTGTTCGCAATGGCCTGTGACGTATATTCCACGGCAGGATTAATCTCTCTGTAATCTCTAAGTCTATTCTTCCCTATAACCTTGTCCTGAAGCAATTTCTGAGAGCTTAGGCAAGCAATGGGTACAAAGTGCTACTGAACCACCTTTTTTGTCTTGTCTACCTCGCCTTTTCTCTCCCAGGTCCTGCTTAGTCACCTTTGTGAAGTGTGACATTCATTTTTCTGCTCAGGAGTGTGATTATGTTGTACCTACAGAGGTCATGGAACAGCCATGAACTGTGGTTGATATGTTTCTAGTCAGTACAATGTCTTGTACTGACTAGAAAAAAAAAACCCAAGGAGAAAAAAAAAACCCAAGGAAAAGCCAAACCCTGAGGAAGTTATGCCTATGCTCAGATGTTAAAAAAATGTGTGTAACTTTGAGAAATCCAGTTGTGCTTGACCTGCCATAGCTGAATGTTCATACATTTCTTGGGAGCTGGCAATCTCTCTTTGTCTTCCAGGTTATTCCAGTTCTTACAGGACAATGGCTGAAAGTTATCGCATGTGTAGTCACTGTATGATGCTTTTTTGGCATGTCTATCTTCTATCTGCAGTGGCATTTCTCTGTAGATCAGGGTTGAGATGTGGTCACAGAAGGACTGAGATTACAAGGAGAGCTTCTACTGCTGCTACTAGCTCCTCAGGTGTTGCAGGGATACCTGAAAAGCATAAATCTAAAGAGGTTGAGTCAGAGACATTTGTTACGTTGTGCAGAACTATTGGACTTCTCTTTTCTGAAAGTGAGGAGTCACATTTAAGGTGAGAAGTGCTTCCAGGGCTGCCTGCACACCTAAATTTCTTAAGTATTTAAAATTTAAAAAGTAGCACCTCCTTTTCTGTCATGAGGACAGAAAAGTAACAAGTGTTTTACCCAGGCTATGATATATGAGGTTTCTTATCTCCTCTTACAGCCTTTTAAATTCACTTGCATCACATGTTTTGCTTTTTCTTTGCAAAAAAAAGAAACAAACTTCCTCATCTTTATATTCTAAGTTCTCCGTAGGGTAGGGACTTTAAAACTGGGAGGTATCATTAGCATTAGCTACATACTTTATGTAGCTGCTTTGGTTTAATGACAGAGCCAAATCTTACTTACTTTTTGTTGGAGGACTTCCTATACTTGTTTGGAATCTCTGCACACGCAGTACTTCTGCTGATGAAAAATCAGACATTACTGTGTATAGGTTGTAAATCGGCAGAATGCACTCTTCTGGAGGAATTCACCCTGCTGACTGTAATGCTACTAAATGGAATACCACAGTGACTTCTCCTTTTGTGCTAATTTAGAGCTCTTATTGTGGATCAGACAGAGGAGAGAACTATACTGTGACTAAAGGTGAAGGAGAGGGAGGGCAGTTGAGATCCTACTGCTAGAAGAATCAAGTGGAATAGCTAGTGTGGAAAGAGGAAGTGAGCAAAAAGAAATAGTTTCAAGATTAAATTAAAGAATCAATTGAGAATAGTTAAAAGAACACAGGAAGATCATTTGCTGTCATTCTAGACTGTACTAGGTGTCTCTGGAAGTAAGAGAAAATAAGACCTGTATATGCTGAGCTGTTTTACTATAAAACAGTGTTTGCATTCCTTTTCCCCAGACGTAATTTCAGCATTCCAAAATGGGGAAGTTTTCAGCCAAAGGACACGAGACACAGTGAGAAAAGTTAATATGTAATTGCCACAGTGTTCCTGTTCCCTATCTTCCTCCCTGGTCCTAGTGACATATTCTTGCTGCTTATGTAGCCAAACCTGTTATGCACTGGAGCCCTCCCTGTTCTGAATTGCTAACAAGCCATAAAACTAACCAAGTAAAAGGGACAAAAGTGCTATTTTCTGTTGGGTTAGTAAACTAACAGTTACACAAACACGTGTAAAGCACAAGTATAGCCACAAGAGAGGAGAAGGGACCTCATGGCCTATTTCTGTGTTGAAGAATAGGGGATGTCCTTTTCCTTTCAGCAGCATTAGATGGTTCTGCTAGGAAACCACACCTGAAATATTTGGGAATTACCACCCAAAATTAAAACATAGCCTCCTTAGGTTGGAATTCACTGACAATGCAACTCACTGGAATACTAAATAACTATGGACTGAAAAGTAATAGGCATGAGAGGAAGAGAAGGTGGTTGAAATTACTGTTACAAAATGTAGCTTCTTGAGTAGGAATTTGGCATTGTTGGCTGTCACTGGTGGGACCCACAGTGACAGCCTCTCCTTGAGGCACACTTATGTTTCTATTGTATAATCATAGAATGGTTAGGGTTGGAGGGGATCTTCAAAGGTCATCTAGTCCAACCCCCCTGCAAGGACCAGGGATGTCTTCGACTAGATCAGGTTGCTCAGAGCCCTCTCCAACCTGGCATTGAATGTTTCCAGGGATGGGACATCCACCACCTCTCTGGGCAACCTGTTCCAGTGTTCTACCACCCTCCTTGTAAAAAAAAAAAGAATTCCTAGTATCTAATATGAATCTACCTCCTTCTATTTTAAAACCATTACTCCTTGTCCTTTCACAACAGGCCCTGCTGAAGAGTTTCCCCCCATCTTTCCTATAAGCCCCCTCTAGGTACTGGAAGGCTGCTATAAGGTCTCCCTGGAGCCTTCTCTTCTCCAACTCTCTCAGCTGTCCTCACAGGAGAGGTGCTTCAGCCCTCTTATCATCTTTGTGGCCTTCCTCTGGACTTGCTTCAACAGGTACATGACCTTCTTGTGTTGAGGGCTCCAGAGCTGGACACAGTACTCCAGGTGGGGTCTCATGAGAGCAGGGTAGAGGGGCAGAATCACCTCCCTTGACCTGCTGGCCACGCTTCTTTTGATGCAGCCCAGGATGCGGTTGGCCTTCTGGGCTGCAAATACACATTGTCGGCTCATGTTGGGCTTCTCATCCATCAGCACATCCAAGTTGCTGCACTTTCTTCAAATTCTTTCCATAAATAGCGGGGTGGGAGAATGGGGGGAGGTGTTGCCAGACAAAGAGCTATTTAACTATTTTATTGGTGAGCTGTGCATTGGAGAAAAGGAGTACACTGCTGTTATTCGTACTGATCACTCTCTGAGCACTGTACTTTATAGCATATGCAGCACAGAATCCCACGTGCTCCTCAGTGCCTGTTCCCAGCCTAAGCTGCTCATAGGCTAAAGGAAGTGTTACAAAGCCACAGAATAATTCAAGTATGGAAGGCCAGAGAGAGATAACTTGGTATGAAAAGAAATAAGAAAGAAAAATAAATAGTAAAATATATTTTAATAAATAATTAATAAAGGCAGGTTTTGCTTCAAAACTAGCTCTGTAACAGTGGTCTTTTCTTTCTTCATTAGAAGGTCTCCATCCAAAGGCAATGCTGTTTGTTTCAGTGCTAGCTTTAGAACTAGTTTTCACTGTGCTTTGCTGCAGCCATGTGCCAGAAAGGCAGCGTACCTCAGAGACAGGAAGCCCGATGTGGTTCCTTTTTCTGCCTCAGGAAAAATGGGTGTTACATTTCGGTTACATCTGTGCAAATAGGCCTTCATAGAGGTCAGTGAAGAGAGTATTATCTTTGTTAATTTATGAAACCAAACAAACACATGAGCTAAAAAGAATGTAGCTTTTATCTTGGCATGGTTCCTCTATGTGCGAGCTGTCGGTTTATTTAGTGGTAAGTACAAGTTTTATCTGGTTCTGACATGGATTTGCATTTCTACTGGGCACTGCCAAATTAGCAAGAGCACATCATAATGCATTTCTGGTATGTGCCATGATCATGCCTTGTAGCATTGCAGTTTGTGTGGCATCTGAATTGTTATCCTGGTACATTCTAGCATGGCATTGTGAAGATGTTTTAGATGTTTTTTTCCTGTGGGGTGAACAACTTTCTAAGGTCAGCCATCAGCTGCAGGGACAGCCTCACGAAAAGCACCGTGCCACATCACTGCCAGACCAGGCTGCTATTTGTAAAATAGCATTGGCTGTGAAAGCAATATACCACTTTTGCTTTCTCCTGTGGCGGCAGCAGAAGTGATATTGCAACTCCTGTTGTTCGTAAAGGGGAAGTCTGTTTTATGTGATGGCTGGTTGCAAAAGGTCTTCCGTGAATATGAGAAGATTGCCCATGAAGGGAGAATTTCAGGATACAGTGTCCATAGTTCATGGACATCTGTGTTGAACTGAAGTCATAGGCAGGCTGAGGGAGTTTGGGATGTTCAGCCTGGAGAAGAGGAGGCTCCGGGGAGACCTTATAGCGGTCTTTCAGTACCTCAAGGGGACTTCTAGGAAAGACGAGGAGAAACTCTTTAGCAGGGCCTGTTGTGATAAGAGAAGGGGTAATGGTTTTAAAATAGAGGGAGGTAGATTTAGATTAGATATTAAGAAGAAATTTTTTACAATGAGGGTTGTAGAGCACTGGAACAGGTTACCCAGAGAGGTGGTGGATGCCCCATCCCTGGAAACATTCAAGGCCAAGTTGGATGAGGCTTTGAGCAACCTGATCTAGTCAGGGATGTCCCTGCTTCTTGCAGGGGGGTTGGACTAGATGACCTTTGAAGGTCCCTTCCAACTCTAACCATTCTATGATTCTATATTTGATGTCAAAGATGATCCATGTAATAGTGCCACTGTTTCTTGAGAAGAGTTGTCAAGTCTACTAGCTACTGGCAATCTCTGATTCATAAGACTGCTCTGTGAAATCCCCTACACATGAAATGTCTCAGAGTGATTCAGGAGACTGTTAACTATTTAAAAATCTCTCATTGACACTTGGTGCATGGGAGATTGTAGTTTTGGCTGAAGAGACTTCTTTGAATATACTGGAACTACTGATGAGGTATATATTCTTGTCCACTGCCGCCTCTGTTCCTCCCTGCTTCCTCCAAATTTTGTCTCACTTGATTAGAAAAAGGGATAATAGTCTTTTCTCAGAATCACCGCTATATGACCCTTTACTTCATACGCTTTGAAGTGTGGCAGTGTGTGACACCCAGATCTCTCCTAAGTTTCCAGTCTACACCTGGTTGTAGATCCATTGATATTGACAAAGTCTCCAAATCTCCATTGATATTGATGAAGTTTCCAAGTCCTTGATACATAGTGGTGCTACTTTTACCCTGATTCTCCTGCTCATCAGGCTACTCAGCAACAACTTTGACCATCATCAAGACTTCTTAAATTTCTAGGTCAGCCACTGCTATGGGATGTACATGTGGCCATGTGAAGTGAAGATAAAGGGCCTTCACAATGAGAGCTGACTCCTCTGATTCTTCGCAATACTATGTACACCTGTTGTTCTTGAAATGGTATTTGCAAAGTAGGGGACTGGGCAGAATGAGGAGTGTGTGGAGGTACAGAAGAATTGTAGCCTTTAGGTGATTTGTTCAATTTTCTATGGCCACTGTAAAGGCCAAATGATGCACTGATCTTTATTTATGCAAAATCCTTGACAAGGACCTTGACAAGGTCCTCTTATGTTGAGGACCTCAGCTTTCTGCATCTTTTGCTTCTGCTTGCTGCTTTGCCCTTGCAACTCTACCCTGAAATGTCATTGCATGGCAGCCCAGCTACAGTGAACTTTCTTAAGCCTGTCTCACAATTTCTAAAATTCCAAACCTCAAATACATGAAACTGGCAGAATGAGTTTCTACCAGATTAATACACTTAATTATGGAGCTGGAGAAAGCAGAAATATGTTCATTTCCATGCAAACTATGTATGTCTTAATGTAATTAAGAGCAAAATATGAGTCACTAAAACACTTCTAGAGATCTTCACAGAGATGACTTTTTTATGCTACTATTCTATATTTAGTTAATTTGCAGGCTGAATGTTTTTCTTGTGTTGAAAGTGGTAGGTTAAACAAGAAGTGTAGAATCTGACTGTAAACATGTTTCCAAACAAAACAAAGACAAAACCAAGGCTTTTTGTGAATTGTGGCTCTCTAAATGGAGAAGTTTTGGCTAGAAATTTTCATAGTAAGAGGTTTTTGTGGTAGGTCAATAAAAGACAATTGAAATGGAACAACTAGAAGAACATACAGAAAAAAGTGAAAAAGAAATCCTGATATTCTCCAGATCAACACTAGATGTATGCCTTTGGATGAGTCAAGGGAAAAAAATTACTGGTTTGGGGTGATAGGTGAAATATTGGTATTACAAACAAAGAGGCTGTGGTTAGCTGATTCCCCACGTTTGGCACACCTGTGCAAAACTCTCCAGGATGAGAGATAAACTGGTTGTTGTTGCTGTTCCTAAAGTCTCTGGTTTAACTGTTGACCTTTCTGAGTTCTCTCCATAGCATTCACACCAAGCCAGCTGGGGTTTGAGGACTAGCACAGTATAAATATTTACTGCCTAACAAATCTATCTTGCCTTGTTTTGAAAGAATCCTACTATTGATTATAGTTCCACCTTGCATTCCACAAATATATTTACAGCAGTTACATCAGTATATTTATCATAGAATCATCAGTATATTTATCATAGAATCATCAATTAGCAAGCTCTCTGCCCTAGATTTCAGGAGGGTGGACTTCAGTCTCTTCAGGGACCTCATGGGCAAAGTGCCATGGGAGGCGGCCCTGGAGGGAAGAGGGGACCAGGAAAGTTGGTCCGTATTTAAGGAGCACCTCCTCCAAGCTCAGAAGACGTGCATCCCGATGAAGAAGAAGTCGGGCAAAAAGGCCAGGAGGCCAGCGTGGATGAGCAAGGAGCTCCTGGACCAACT
>WHYT01013847.1:26187-63987 GCA_009806455.1 Tetrax tetrax | reverse complement strand
TGTTCATTTAATAATTTCTTACACTATACTGTATCAAGTCAGTAGTCTGAGCCATTGAAAGAGAGAAATTCCTGATACCTGTCTGATCAGGTTCCAGGTCAAGTTTTTGCAACACAGGCTTCTGCAAACGTTAAATTCTTTTCCCTGTTATCTTTTTCTTTTCACAGACTGTGGACTTGTTTGAGATGATTGAAAAAATGCAGGTAAGGAGAAGTTATTCTGTCAGACTTCGAGATCTCTTGATTTTTCACACACAAACAAACAATCAGCTGCTATTTGTCTTGCACTTCCCTCCCAATACCCTTTAATTTGTGCTTGCAGAATATTTAGCTCTTCTAGGCCCAAGCTCCTATACCTACTCTTAAGTGGAATTTTAAAAGCATTTTCCTGTGTTCATTTTTCCAACCAGCATGATGGAAAGAATAGACACAAATTATTATAATTCTGTTTTGTTCTTTGCAGAAGTGTTATTCTGAGAGAAAATTAAAGTTGCGTTAAGGTATCCCTGGCATCTTTTTCAAGAAACTCTATTTCTACTGGGTAGCTGCTGCTGATGACAGTTGATTAATGGGATGTTAACGTAACTGCATTTAGCAAGGTCAAACAGTTTAATAAATAACTACTCTAGGCCCTGCCTTTAACTTGCACAAGAAGGAAGATCTCTGGCTTAATTCTCTTACGGAAATACATGCATTTAGTTGCATATATTACATTATAAAATTAAAATTGAATAAAAGGGGAAAAAACAACCCTACCCTACCAAATAGAGAGATAGTGATAAACATATTGTTATATATCTAACAACAAAATCTTTAAAACTAAATTTTTCAGGCGATCTGTTATCAGAGCACCCTTACAGACTACTAATATTTTCTCTGAGTGGTACACCTTCAAAATGCTGTGGTTAACTTTGACCTAACGTAACACGTAACGTGGCACATAATGCCTGCCTTCTATTATGTGTGGGAATTAAACTTATAGGAAAAAATTAACTTATTTTCTAGAATTTGGGTGATCAAATTGTGGCTATGAGGAAAATGCAAGACTTTGGTGAGACTCTAAAGGTGAGGATGTGGAAGGCAGCAGCAAAATGCTGAGTATAGAGTTACAAGGCTGAAGTACTATTTGGCAGACTGGCAAGAAGAAGTGGGAGAAGGAGCGGCTGGAGGTGTATCTTCTATATATTCATGTGTAGACAGACACAGACCTTGAAACCACTGTACGGTCACCCAAGCTATGTTTGGGATATATGGTCAGTACTTTAGAATAACAAGCTCTTTAAGTGTGCCTGGCTCATTTGACTCTGTGCTAGAAAGTAAGCTTGAGCGCACAGATCTTGTTCAGTTCAAGTGCATGTTGACAGGAATGACAATCCTTTCCAGGCCTTTTGAAATCCGGTAAGGAGGAATCACTAGCAAATGTCCCTTTCTGTTAGACTGCGTTTCTTAAGATTCTCAATGTTTCTCAGCTTCTAGTTTACCATATGAAAGCTGTCTCTCACTGGATTTGGACCTCTTTAATAAAGGATATAACAGAGGGAGCTGATGAGACTTTCCAACAAATGCAGATCACCTAGTGTCCTGGTTTTGGCATCTATATTGGTTTCTTAGCTGCGCATTGTTAAGACTGTATAGTGGTGTTTGTTTTTTTGTTTTTTTTTGTTTTTTTTTTCAGCTTGTTTTGTCACCTGACTTGCACTATGAGAATTAATAACGGCTGCTTAAGTATGACAGCAATTTTTTGGAAGAAAAGATGTGTTTTGTAAAAGAAAAAACTTGTCCCCAATATTTCTTTTCATTATTTGTTGTGATCTTTCTTTCTATGTATTTTACTAATTCTTTAGTTATTATTTTTTGTTTGTTTGTTTTTGCTTTCCCTTTCCTTCTATTTGACTCTGGCTGTCCTTTAGATTTATTGAATTATTCTTGAAAATAAAATCTGGGATTTTCATTAGCAATCAAGTGAATAAAAGGCAAAATAGGGGACTTGGGCATTTCTTCTATAAAATAGCAATGACAAAGCCACAGGGTAGAATTAATTTTTGAGTACTTTAACAATTGTATTCAAGTATAGTTGTTTGACTGAAAATTAACATAGCCATTTCATATTATATGTGATGAATTAACAGGTAAAGTTGTGCTCTCTTTTTAAACTGAAACCTGTCCCCGAGATCTGGAAAGGAAGTTTGCCCCTTTCCCTTTCTTTTTAATTCTTTTCTTATTAATCTTAATAATCATTTCTTGAAGTAAATGGGCTACTGGCTGCATTGTTCTGTGTGTACAGATGTACTGAAGTCTCAGTAAATACTTTTGTTAAGGACACTTGGGAATACATTGTTCCTAGATTGCTCTACTATGCAAGCAGTTGAAAAGCAAGCAAATCTTATTTCAGCCAATAAACTCAGATGGTTTATGTCTTCACACACTTGCATAACCAATCCTTCTTCACATTTTCCTTAAAGACAGTGCTGCAAGCCAAACTGGACCAAACCAGAAGGGTGTCTCAACAGGTCTCTGAGACTGCTATAGTTTATGCCTCTCCCTTTTGAGGAACGACAGTGATAATCAGCCAGTTCTTCTGCACTTCATCAACTTCAACACTTCAACAAATTATGCTATCGGTTCCCTGCAGTCCTAGTTAACCTCTAAAATAAAGCTTTGGACTGTATGGCCCAGGGTTGCATTAGATCTTTGCTAGTATCTTAAGCTTCACTCTAGAGGAGAGATTGGTAGATTTAGGCCTACATCTTCTGCTCCCAGGCTACCAGGAGCTCCTTGAACAGTGCAGAATATGCTGGCACGTTCCTTCACTCTCTGTAGAGGCTCCAATACAAACAGCACTTCCTTTACAGCAGCGCAGGAAGTTTTCCCTCAGGCCTCTTGGAGATACTGGTCTTCTGCTGGGACCTCCTTTGAAACTGGAAACTTTTTGCTGTTATCAGATCTGCCAAAAATGTAAAGGAAGGGGAGACAGGTCTTACAAAACTGCAGTTTCCCAACCTCTGTTTCCATGTGCAGTGCAGAAATCCCCTGGTGCATAGCAAGTTTGTCCCGGTACTTCCCACAGTTTGTTCCAGAAGGCTGAAGCTGCTTTGTACCTGCATATCTCTCCTCTCTTGATCCTGTTTTAAGCATAGGATTTTCTTTCGCCAAAGAACTGTTCCCAAGATCCCTGTTTTAGAACCCAGCCTTCCTTACGAGCACCAGCATGCTAGGTTGACAAGTGAAACTACAAATCACATCAACAAAACATCCGTTTACACTCATACACTCCACTTCCTCAGCTTTATGACTTCCGCAAATGCAAAATGGTTGCTACTACCTCTGCATAAGGTAAAGATTGCTTGTCAGCCTCTGTTCAATCTTAATGTTACAGCTGTCGTGGTTTAGCCCCACTCGGGACCAGCCTACGCAGTCTCTCTCTCGCTCCCCCACCCTCCAAGAGAATAGGGAGAGATAATATAAGAAAAAAACCTCAAGGTTTGAGATAAGGACAGGGAGATATCCTTAAAGTTACCGTTACAGACAAAACAGACTTGACTTGGGGAAAACTATTCATTTAGTATAAAACCAAAGCAGGATAATGAGACAGCGAACACGATAACCTCCCTCCACCCCTCATTGTTCCGGGGCTTAATATTATCTCTATCTCCTTGCCCCCGAGTGGCACGGGGGAAGAGGGAATGGGGGTTATGGTCAGTTCATCACTTGTCACTTTACACTGCTGCTTCATCGTCAGGGGAAGAATTCCTCACATTCCTCCCCTCTCTAGCGTGGGGTCTCTCCCACGGGCCACAGTCCTTCGTGAAACTGCTCCAGCATGGGTCGTTTTTCCATGGGGTGCAGTCCCTCCAGAACGGCTGCCCCAGCGGGCCCTCCATGGGCCACAGCCTTCTTCAGGCATCCACCTGCCCCAGCGTGGCGTCCTTCACGGGCTGCAGGTGGATCTCTGCTCCTATGTGGACCTCCATGGGCTGCAGGGGGACAACCTGCTTCACCATGGTCATCACCATGGGCTGCAGGGGAATTCTGGGCAGGAGCCGCATTACTCCTCCCCCTCCTTCTTCACTGACCTTGGCATCTGCAGCCGTTCCTCTTACAAGAAATTCTTCACAACCAGCAGATGCCTCTCAGGTTCTCTTCACATCTCATCTCCTCTCCACTTCTTTTGGCCAGGCTGAGTCAGGCCCAGTCAGCCATGCGGCGAGAGGCCAGAGGGTGAGGCCTGCAAGGCCTACAAGGCTCGTGCCTCCCCCTCTCTGCTCCTGCTCCAGCTTCTTCACATTTTATTTTTTTTTTTTCTTCTGTTTTAAATATGTTATCACACAGGCACAGGCGTTATCAGGGAACATTCTGCTACCAATTTGCTCAGCCCTGGCCAGCAGTGCCCTAGGCCCAGCCGAGTCCACTGAACAAAGGGCAGCAACTTCTAGCAGCTTCTTCCAGAAGCTCCCACCTTAGCCCCCATCACTAAATGAAACCAGGACAACAACCTATCACATCCTGGTAATTTGTTTTTCCTTTTGTCAGTGCTGCCTGCTGACATTGCAATTTGAAACAGATCTTCTGACATTTCCCTATGAAGACTAGTTCTAAGCTGGTATGTGTTCAGGCCCCTCCTTTCAAAATAAAAATGAAAATAAAAAGGGTAACTCTCTCTAAGCTCAGCATCCTGGGCTGCATCAGGAGGAGCGTGGCCAGCAGGTCGAGGGAGGTGATTGTCCCCCTCTACTCTGCCCTGGTGAGACCCCACCTGAAGTACTGTGTCCAGTTTTGGAGCCCCCAACATAAGAAGGACATGGACCAGTTAGAGACAGTCCAGAGGAGGGCCACAAAGATGATAAGAGGGCTGGAGCACCTCTCCTATGAGGACAGGCTGAGAGAGTTGGGGCTGTTCAGCCTGGAGAAGAGGAGGCTCCGGGGAGACCTGATAGCGGTTTTCCAGTACCTCAAGGGGGCCTACAAGAAAGATGGTGAGAGGCTGTTCAGTAGGGCCTGTTGTGATAGGATGAGGGGTAATGGTTTTAAAATAGAGGGAGGTAGATTTAGATTGGATATTAGGAAAAAAAATTTTACAATGTGAGTTGTAGAACAGTGGAACAGGTTTCCCAGAGAGGTGCTGGATGCCCCATCCCTGGAAACATTCAAGGCCAGGCTGGATGAGGCTCTGAGCAACCAGATCTAGTCGGGGATGTCCCTGGTCCTTGCAGGGGGGTTGGACTAGATGACCTTTGAAGGTCCCTTCCAACTCTAACCATTCTGTGATTCTATGATTCTATGATCCTGTCTCACCTTGTAGACATGTTGGAAGGGTTCTTTCTCCTGATATAGTTAAGGAAAATATTTTTCCTGCTATTATGTTATCTGCAGGTTATTCCTCACTTGCTTTACTGTGTTTTTATGTTTAACCAAGTAGAATTTGTTGTTACTGTTATTTTTTGTGTTTGAACTCTACTTATGAAGAATGTTCTTACGTATCTACCACTAGTTTCCCTTATCCTGGATTTTAGCCATACTAGTTTACTTCTGATGTTTCTAAGTGTTTTTTGAAGGTGTTCTGCATTTGTTGTGAGTTCAAAGTCTGGCTCCTCATCATTTCATTAAGGTTTAGCTCTTTTTATGGCTCATTTTTAGGTTCTTTTAATGAACGTTCTCATTTTTCTGTAACCCGATTTTTATGTGTACTTGTGTTTATTACTTCTCTTAACCCTACTCTGAGGTTCTCAATGCTCTGCCTGACAGTATCTTCAAGGGAGAGGGAAAAGCAGAACAGGAATGAATGGTCTGAAATACAGTTCTTTCACATTTTGTATTTGCCGCTTCCTTTTTTTTATTGCTTGGCATAGGAAGTAAAGTAGCTAGAGAAGATTAGAGAATTAAATAAGTAAATCAGTTTGGGAGACTGCTTTTGCTTTCTCCTAGCTTTCTGCTTTTTAAGAGTTGTGGGCATTTTTCAGTTTTAATGCCAGACTAGGGGACTGGCCAAGTTCTAGTTGTACTCCTTTTGTTTATTGCAAACTTCCATAAAATAGAAGATTACAGAGAGAGACAAAATATGGATATTGGGCATATGGAGAAGGACACTGAGGGTAAGTGAAACAGACAGGCTAAAATGTGGGATTCACTGTCTGTGGCTTTCTATTTCCAGGGGAGTCGTCTGGACGAACAAAGATGTTCCCTTCCAGCTCCTCTCAAGGTCAGGACAAGTCATTGTTGCCATCTAAGTTGCTAAGAATGGCAGATAATAACTGACCTGGCTTGCAGTGTATTTCCATCTTGGAGTGAACAAGGAGTCTACAGACAGCCTTAGAACACATATACGCTTGTCTTTTTTTTTTTTTTTTTTTTTTTTAAGTTGCTGCACAAGAGCTATGTAGCGGAAACAGAATCAATACTTCCCTTTTTCAAATTTAAGTGGTTCCAATAAGTGTTTAATATTATTAACAGTCTTAGTTTTCACTAAATAATTTCTTAAATTTTATTCAATTTAAGAGCTGTAGTAATATTGACCAAACCACACTGCATTTATTTTTATTGCAGTAGTCTACTTGAGGACTCACAGATGCTACTACAAAACTGGTCTGTTTTCCTCAATATTGGGACAATAAGAACAAGTTCCCATCTTTACATTCTGAACTCTTCCTCTCCATTCTTTCAGTCTCAACTTGGGCACAGTAGCCTTAAAATCTACCTTGACCTTAAATTCAATCTTGAAATGACCTTATAAAAAAAATACATAGAGAATTAATATAGCTCAGTTCTGACAGAGATAGTGCTCTTTGTGGTGATGAAAGAGGTATCAAACTGACATAAAGTGATTCAGATACTCCTATTCTTGCAGTCATGCCTCAGCACTGCTTGGTTATATGGAGATGACACAACTTTGATCTCACTGTAAATACAGTACTGTTTCTACCATCCCTACTATTGTCTCTGTCTGCAGCTAACATTTTATGGAAGGAAAGGAGAGAGGCTCTCACTCTAAATGTCACCCAATTTGCCTGTACTTCGACTACCTCCTTATTTTGCATGCCTGTATTCTGTGTAGTTTCAAGGAGCAGGCTGAGTGAAATCTGACTCCTAAATTTATTATTCTCAAAATTCTGTATTATAATGCTGAGACCTGGGAAATGGAGTCTAATGTGAAATCCTAAAGTAAAACTCTAAAGATGGACTAGGGCAGAATGGAAGGTGAGGGCACGGCTCCCACCATCGTGAAAGCATAACACTTCAAGTGATGTCACGCATTTTTGCTAATGGTCTCTTCTGATTTCAGACAGAGGAGGAGTATATTCCCTACCCCAGCATCCACGAGGTGAGTTAGTACTCCTTTCCTCTGTTTTTCCTTGGACTTTATTGACTTTCAGCTTATTGACCTTTCATCTTATTGAACTTTCAGCTTTCATGTTCTGTGTCCTTCTAAATAGGTATTACAGAAAGGGTGGCCATATCCTCTCATTATCTTACCCCAGTTTGGAGGCTACTGGATTGAAGGGACCAGCCACAACCTCTCCAGCTTGAGTCCAACTCTGTCTGACGTACCGTTTCCCTGGAGTGGTAAAGTGAAACTGGAGAGTGACCCTACAGCCAAGCTGTACCGCAAACATTTTCTGGGGAAGGTAAGAGTGATCTTCAGAGTGTTCTCTACGCACCCAGCCTTGAGGCTGAAATGTATCTCAGGCTCTTATTGATGGACTTAGAAATAACTGCACAGCCACTCCATTTCAATTCCTTATGATATATTGAACTAATGTAAATCAGGTACATACTATAGTGTGGCTAGCAGTGTGTTAGGTTGGTTCTGTCCCCTTCTGATATGTGCTTCATCCTATGCATTAACAGAAGAGAGAGACTTGCACAGGAAATGCTTATATTTGGTTATGAAGCTCTTTTGAGGCTCCTGGAGAGATACCAACCTTGGGATGACAAGAGCAAAAATGTATAATAATATTGGAAATGGAGATTATGTCATTTTTAGAGGGGACTTTAGCACTGACAGTGCAAGCCCCTCAGTAGTAAGAAAAATGATCCATTTTCCTCAGTGTAAATAAGTAGCAAGTACAGTCACCACAGAATATGTACGAAGAAACTGGAAAATGTGTTTTATAGTTGTTTAAGTAAGCTTAGTGCCAAATGTTGCCTGACTAGAAATTTCAGTCTTAACAGAGAGAGACAGAGCTTGGCCTCATTAAGTGGATGTTTGTTGGCTGGCTGTTAAGGTCCACCTGGGTTGGCCTGTTAAGGAAATTGATGGATTCCCAGACTGGATCTCAGGATGATATTAACTATCAAGAACAAGTGAGAACAAACCTGTGATCTTTTCTGAGATTCAGTTCATGGCATAAGAAGATAAGAAAGCCTGACAGGTATACTTGTCCTGCATTTTATTCAGTGGTCTCCTTCTGCGACTACTTAATAAGTTCAAAACCAGGAAGAGGTGGAGCTTTGGGCAGTGCTGGCGACGTCTTCTGCAGTACTTAATCTTGTCTGAAGGATCTTGTATAGTGTGTGGTACTAGAAACCATCATTAATATAATTTTTATGTAAAGTACTCTTCCTGGAGGCTTCCTTTCTAGATTGACAGATCTGCTGCACAGTCTGTTAACAGATGTTTATCCTGTGACATTCTGGAAGCCTTCAGTAGGCCAACTGTAATTATTTTTCTGTCATGGTAAATTCAGGGTTGTGCCTGAAGGTTTCCGGAGCCAGCTAGGATGAGAGGCAAATTGGGATGTTTTTTTTTTCAGTCTGGCTGTAGGACTCACTGCTGACCTGATATCACAGAATGGTTGAGGTTGGAAATGATCTCTGGAGCTCATCTTGTGCATACCCCTGCTCAAGCAGAGCCATATCATCATTGTTCCTTCCAAGTGAGATCCAGGAATCCCCATCCTATCAGACTCTGTACGTTTGCAAGGTGCCGAATCGTCAGTACTTCAGTACTACAAGTTTTTCTGCACTACTGAACTTCTCTCATCTATATTATTTCTTTTCTACAGCATCCAGTGTTTTATTCTTTGTCTTAATTGACATGAATGTGTGTCTATGTTCCATTAAACATGCAAGTTTTTGAGCAAGCCAGTGTCAGAAAAGAACAAGGCAAACAGGACTCTTGTCATAGAAAACTTTACCCATGGGTAGAAAACTTTAGCCGTGTCTTCACCCATGTCTTAAAGGCTTAGGTAACAGGAGAGAACTCAGAGCTTTTCCATAAGGAGAGTATTTCTTCAGTTCAAAGTTGAGAGAAACCAGTGATTTTGATGCTGTGTGGTTTGGGTCCTTTTCTTGCTGATAACACGGGAAGGTTATTTCAGAAAGGTAAAGAAAGGTATCTTGCATGTTTTGAATATCTGCAAACAATTCTTAGTTGAATTAGTCCATAAAGCACCATGTGATGGGAAAAGCATAGCCAGTGGTTAAGGGAATATCCTTTAAGCAAGACAGGAGATTAGAGTGTGTATGGTATTATAAACTATATATGTTTCTCTGTGGTGTGGGTGTGCATATACTAGATCACTCAAACTCGGACAAATCTTTTGACACTTTTTGCAGAACACCTTATAGTAGATCCTGTAAAACAACCACCAAAAAAAGTGCTAGGACATACAAGCGATAGCTCATTTCCTTTTATTTGTTTCGTGGCCTATAACGATTACACAGTAAGATTCATTTTGCCTGTAGGAGGAAGGCTGTAAAACCTTATGCCTTGTACTGTGGGAATTATTAAATGTCTAGTTATTTTTTTCAGTACTGTAGCAAAGAGAAGTAGTGTGAAGCCAGGGAGGATTTAACAGAAGTATACATTGCAAATGCCAGTCAAAGAATCTTAGGGTGCAGCTTCATAAGCATTTGAAGCTGGCAGTGCTGATGAGAGAAGCTTTCTTGCCATACATTCATGTGTGGTCATGTATTTAGAATCATAGAATAGTTAGGGTTGGAAGAGACCTTTAAAGGTCATCTAGTCCAACCCCTCTGCAAGAAGCAGGGACATCTTCAACTAGAAGATTTCTCCATTATGCTGTCTTTTCTTTGTGCTGGTTAAAGTATTGTTGCTGCAGCGCTGTGAACTGTTGGGGAACTACTTCAGTGGAATCCTCTCAGCAGAAAAACTATGTCTTAAGTTATTAGTGTGAAATTCTAGCTTAACCTAGGACAAGGAAGTGGAAACTATTTGGAGCAGTCAAAGGACATTTTTATTATTAGGTATAATTGTAATGATATCTTTTGCTATTTTAAAGTCTCTCTAATTTTGTTTCATTACTACAAGTCTATGATTTTAGTACACATATTCTCAGACTTGCTGATGTTACCGAAATCCGGAATAAAACTCCTTAACAACAATGAGAAGTCAAGAAGCAGGCACTTCTTTATTGCAGCGCTGGGCGCACAGGGGATCGCTCCACCTAGCGTGCGTGCCTGTCTGATTCAATGGCACCGTTATATACACATTCGATATACATATTCAATAGATTTATGAGATATTGTCATGCATAAACATCAACATTCCGAGAAATCATTATAATACGGCTCCTCCCATTTACGCATGCTCAGTAATTTGAGTCGGGGGTCTTTTGGTGGTCTCGGGGGTCTTCAGGACGCCCCCTCCTCAAATTTGTCAGTTGAACCCCTCCTTGAAATCTCTATGTACAGTTCTGAGAACAAGGTCCCCTTGTCCTTTAATCTTCTGGCTTGAAAGTAACAAATCAAGGCCCCAGCTGCACAATTGGTGCCTAACTACCCCCGACATACCGAACTATCTAGGATAAGGATATGTTACTTTGTTTCTTTTCTAGCTTGAAAGTGGCAGCTCAAGGCCCCAGCTGCATAACTGGTGCCTTTTCTACCACTCTCCTAACTAATTAGAATGAGAATATTTCATATATAAAACTTAACCCTATAGTTCCATGGTTAGTAAGAATCACCCTACTTTTACATTTCAAATTCATATTGATTCAGTATTTTTCATTATCAATCATTAATATTGCTATTGATTATAATTCTACTGATTAAAGTCCTTGGTTTCCTAACAGCGAGCTGGTATTCATAGCAGATTTGCAACACTTTGGAGGTTTTGCAACACTGAGACTGCAAAAATCTCATATTCAGGATAATTTTCCTCTGGTATGCAAATACATGTGTTTCAGAGCTTGTTATTATTTTCCTGTCATGACAGGCTGACATGTTTTTTTTGTTTGTTTGTTTCTTTTGGGTTTTTTTTTTTGTTATTTTTAAAGTGTTTTTTTTTTTTTAGTTTTCTCCAGGCAGAGATGCAGGGAGAGCCTGCAAAGAGACAACCTTATCAGGTATTATTTCAGTATCAGCCCAGCCTTAGTGATTCTGTGTTCTGCAGTTGCCAACAGTGTCAGTAGCGTCTAGGTCTTTGTTGTCATCTGGCTGGCAAACACCACCTTACACTGTTACGAAAAGACGATTTGCTGGAATAATCATGCTGCCTACTCAGTACTGTTAGTTTTAGTTATCTATCACTGTTCATAGGTTTGGATATTCACATATCATTATCTGCCTGTAGGTAATCACATAATCATTTGGCCACCAAAGTGGCTTTTCTTCCTTCTTCAGGGATGAAATAATCCCAGTATTTTACCAGGTTTTTCAAAGGTAATTGTTTTTTTCGTTTTCAGTTGTCTTGAAGGAGGAGAATGGGCTAATGAACCCATTTTGAATCCTATAAAGATCTTTGGTGTTCTCTGGCTTCCTGTGCTCCTGTCGCGGAAAGAACTGATGAAACATACTAGGTGCGATGGGGAAGACATCTTTTACTTTTGTCTAGTTTTTTCATCTTTGGTGCAATTGCTGCTACTGAGTAGTAAAAAATAGTTCTGTTTCATCAAAAAGAACCCAAGTAGCTAAGAACATGGCAGATGTCTTAATAGCTTTGTAACTTCTCAGGCAAACTGTCAGCATTCTTTGTGTGTTCTATTAGTCTTTTCCCTTGGCCCGATGGAAGATACTTAATTGATTTGAGAGATCTGTTTGAAATCCAGAACTTCCTTTCAGACTGCTTTAAATGTTAGAGAAACTGCTTCTATAGCTGAACAAATTTGTACCTATACATAGGTCATCTCAGCTCCAGGTTATCTTGTCACCACTGAGTTGCTATCTTCAGTATTAACATAAAGCCTTTTGATGATTCATCTCTAGCTTCAGGACAGCTAATGAGAAAAGCTATTGTACATTGAAGGACTCCTAAGTCTACCTTCTGTTGCCTTCTTTTTTACAGAGAAAGAAAATCTCAGAGGGGAAAAAAAAAGCCATAATAAGGAAATTATAGTTTTGTTCATAGATGCAATTACTCAGTTCTCAGTTTAAATCCCAGGCTTGCATTCAGGATCAAGCTAGGCAGCCAGAGCAGCTCTGACAAAAGTTAATTATCCTAAGACCTCCACTAATTCTGGTGGCTGTTCCCCTGTGAAGATTGCGCCCTTTTATGCAGCTCTGCTGGCTTATGCCAGCTGCAGAGCTGATAGCGCAGTCTCCAAAGCATCTGAGATCCTAATGTGTCAGGCCTGCCGGGGTCTGGCTTAGAAGTTTCATCAGAAGACAACCTGTTTTCTGGTCTTTGCAGCTCAATGTTACTTTTGGCTGCATTCAACCTTAGCTTCTATTGCTTTGTTCTGCCTTCTAGACCTGACTTTTGTTGGCATTATGCTATCTTTTTCCTTAACAGCCTGTCTTAGGCATCCACTCTAGCATTTGACTTCTTTGGTTTATGGATTTCTTTTATTCTAGACTTCCACCAACCATTGAGCATGCTCTTGTTTTGCCCCTTGAATCTCTCTGTTCCTCAGCTGCTCTGTATTTTGGCCCTTGGTCATAATGACTAGTGACCCAGATTCTTGTTCATGTACCAAAAATCTATTACTATCCTGAATAAACTGTCTTCTCAGCCTTTGTGACGTACTTTGATTTCAGCTTTTCTGCCCACATACAGATAGGTTCATCTCTAACATTGGCTTGTGTGACAGATCACACTGGACTTCTCTGATTTGAAGGCTGCAACTAGAGGCCACATTATTCTGTTTGTCACTCTTTACTTGTACTGTTTCAAGATCCACTCATTCGGTCTGCTTCAGCAGAAGGTAGACTATGCTAGCAGCAGAAGCCATGAAACTTTTTCCCCGTAAGTCACGAGCAGGGCAGTTCATCTTCCAAAGAGGAAGTGAGGACAATGATGTTTCTGATACCTAAAGAAGTTAAATAGCTTCATCTTCGCATCCAGGGTAGTGACTGTGGTCTCAGTTATTCCTTTTTATTTTTTTTTGCAAAGAGGGGATTGGTTTATGTCTATTGCCTTCAAGATGCCTACATCCACATAAATATCAGAGTATTTCACTAGATGTATCTTTATTTCATGGTGAGTCAGAACTATGACCAATTAAGAAATTGTTTAGATTTTTTTCCACAGCAAAAGGCAATCTCACCAGTGTGTGGAGAGAGGTTGCAATCCACTAGAGACCGAACAGATCTTCTATATTTTCTAGGCAAAAGGCTGGGGAAGGAACTCAGACTAGCAACTCTTCTTGATCAAATTATACGCTTTGCTCCCATTGAGTCATTATTAATTAATTGTGACTGGAATATTCTTTTCACAGAACACACTCCAAATTGTGCAAGTTCTGACTGTACAACCGGACACTTAACTTAGTGTCCCAGTGCATAACACTTTTGCATCACGCACAAGGATGCATTTGTGCAGTGCTTCCTGTGATCCTCCCTCCAAGTCTTCCAATCCTAGTTACTGAATTCATGCTCCCTGGCCGTCTTCTCAGGTTGCAAATCTGATTTGAGATGACTGCTATTCTGATGGTAGAACAACCCATTCATTGTTTGCGGGGGAATGGTGTTTTATCTCTCTATCCATTTAATTTGACCATGACAAACACTTTCCATTTTGGCTGAGGAGATAATTTCTACAACCAAACTGCATAAAACCACTGATGTACATCAGAACAGAATCTGTACACACGAAAATATATGCAGAGTACTTCGATTACATTTTTCAAGTAAGTTGGTGATGAGCAACACTATTGTTAGAAAATATATCAACAAACAAAATAGCAGTTGCTGCTTCCTCTCTGTGAAACAGTTGGAATCTGGGAATCAAGGTCCCCATTAAAGTGTGTGCATTTTATCTCCTGGGAGTGTCTGACTTCTCAGCGAGTGGACAGAGCTTCTTTTTCCTGCAGAACCAGAGGTGGCAAATGCAGCTGGATGACTTGAGGTACATCATCTGGGATTTGGAAATCCCAAGATTTGTCTACAAAAGATACCAAAAGAAAGCCTTGGATTTTTCATGTTGCCTAAACTGTTCTGCACTGAAGATCTCTGTGGACACATTCCCGATTCCACTGTCAGCAGATTGCTGTATGACTTTCTCCTGATTTTCACAGTCCCAAGGCATAAGGAGGCACTGATAATTCTGCCTGCTATGGGGTAGCTTTTGGTTTTGGGATTCTTTATTTTGTTTTATTTTATTTATTATTATTTTAACTTGCTGATGAGGAGTCTTACCCCAACTTCCATCATTGCTAGCTTCAGAAGTACCATACGAATCTCATGATATTCTCCTGTGTTGGAGGCTAAATACTGGAATGTACTACTGCCCCTTTCAACAGAATTTCTCATTAGCAGCAAGAGATTAAGGTATTAATCTAATCAAATGTAATCCAAAGAGAATCGGATTCCCTGCATGACATTCTCATTGGTCTCTCTGTCCTGCTTATACCTCAAATCCAATAATTATGGACTTTTTGCTGAAAGCATAAGTTCAGTCTCAGCTCTTTAATCAGAGTTTAGTTAGCAGCCAGCTCCAAAAATGGGCCATAAAGTGGTTTTTCAGTAGGAAGATGGGAGTGATCTAAGCATTTCTGGGTGATACCACCTGAGTAGTATTCTCGTTACACTAGACATTTCCGTTCACGTGCTGTGTCAGAACCTTTTGAGGTTAGAGATTATGTATATCAATATATGTGTTATATATTTTTAAACATATATATCAATATATGAAATATATATTGATATATCTAGGCCATTTGAACATGACTGTATATCCAGGACAAATGTATGGCCACAGTCACTTCTATATAGAGCCTATGAAAATATTTGCATTATGGTTCGTTGTTTGAATGACTCTCTGTTCGAGGCACACTCCACTAAAGCTCAAGCAGTGCTAGTGGCACTGCTGAAAACAGTCTTCATCTGCAAAGTAGTTACCTGGTGCTCTGACTGCATTCTCCATGAGATGCGAGTGCTCTTAGAGGTCAGCTTTTTGATATAGTGATCCTGCTATTACTGTTTGTGTAGAAAGTTCCCATGAACACATCAAGTTGAATGTGCTGGAGACCACTACTTAGTCATGCACAGTCTGAATGGATACAGGGAGAGTCCATGAAAGATATAAATTTATTTACAATAAATTTGATTTCTTCAAAATGTATTGCTGAATCTTCTCATCCTCTTCCTTCTCAAGAGCCTTTCTGATGATGGATGTCTGAGGAGGAACTGAACTGACAGTAGATGAACTTTGATATGCTCATGCATTGATCACCAGGGGGTGCTGGGAGACAGCATATGCATGTCTTCAAGCATGCCATTGCTAGTTAAAGAAAAAATTAGCTAATCTTTAGTGACAAGTTAAAATCTGTTAAACATCTCTGGGAAGCATGTTGGGTATAATACATTTTGGCTTCCTGTTTTCAGGAGCACCAGAACTTTTACTCTAGTGATGTGTCCTTGGGCTACCTGGTACTTTCTGTGAAGTACGAACAGATCGAGAAACAGGACAATCTACGCCTACTGCTGAGGTAACAGTGCCTGTTGTGGAAGTGCATGTTACTGTGCTGTGTTTCTCATCTTGCCTTGAGATTCCTCTGCATAGATGTGAGTATGAATCTCATGTTTTTCTCCTGGAGAGGACTGCAAAGGAATCTTGAGCCTTCTTTTCTTGCCTTCTCTCTGAGTTTCTCTCAGCAGTTTCCTTCAGGAAGCTGAAGTGGTGTTTGCAGGCACCTTTATTGTTCCTGTGTGAAAAAGGTCTACTCCTCTCTCAAAAAGAAAGTTTTTCTGTTTATTCTGTTTACTTAGAGACATGTGAGTACTCTCTAGGAGAATACGGATTCCCTAATGGAGGGCAGCCTAGCCCAGGCCTGTCTTTGGACTTTGTACTTGAGACTAGGTTCCCTTCAAGATGAACTAGAACATTCCTTAGCTTTCCAGGACAGCCTACGAAGTGCCATAACCTTTAAGGCTTCCACAAAGAGCCATTACCCAGAGAGAGCTGCTGAATGAACTAGAGGAAGAACAGAGATGGATCTTGCATGCTGCAGAAAAGCTTTTTAACACACTATGGCCACCCATAACACACTATGGCCATTTTCAGTAGGCAGTGTGCTACTGCAAGCAACTGACGTACAGTTGCTGCTGACAAGGACTCATCCAGGACTGAGGGAAAATACTGGTTGCACAGGAGCCAACTACAAGAGAATCACTGGTGGGTTTCCTCCATAACATTCAGATAATGCTTCAGAGTGCCAGACAGAGCAATAATGCGGAGAAAAAAGGAGTGAACCTATTTGTGAGCTGTGCCAGGGAATGTTTATCTCAGCCCAGAAACCTTCCTACATATAAGAGACCAGTGAAGACCAAAAGGGTAGTAATTCCTCTATTAAGATATCATATTATATGCAGCACCTTTTGATTAATAGCTTGTTTGTAATGGTTTGAAAAGGAGTCTGGCAGCCATATACTACTTCTCATTTAGAAAGACATCTCTCTTTATATAAATATATATATTTATATATGTATGTATGTCTATCTGCTTTCCTAGGCTATCTTTAATAGGTCTTTTAACAGTCTCTCAAACCCTCATTGTATGATGTTGTGAATCCATTATAATATTATGTCTGTGTATTGTATTTCAACATTTAGATTTCTGTGAAAGAAAATGGGGAGGGGGCGGGAAGAGCAAAATATTTCTTCAAGCAAGAAAAGAATGCAAAGGAGCAAAAGACTAAGCATCCCTATTTTGTCTTCGTCTGCTCCCCACAACAAGTGAGGAGCAGTAAGAGCTGTAAATACCTCCCTTTTCCAGTGATTTTATGCACCAGGCTTAAAATTAATCCTCTGGAATTAATTGCTTTAAAGATAATCTGAACTAATGGCTACTCTTTAAAGAGCCGGTGTTGTTTATGTCTCCCTTCAGCTTTTGCTCTAATGCCTTTTTTGTGTCAGGACTCGGACTGGCACCAAACATGACCTGATCCCCATTTCCTGTCTGAATGAATTTCCCAATGCTGTCCAGATGGCCAAGGTGAGATTCGTGCTTGCCTGTTTGCTCTTACGGCCACCTCCTTCAAGTTATTTTCACCTCTGTCCTCCCATTTCTCTCTTTTCTACTATTTCCCAATAGTACTATCATATACTTCCCTTTTACACTTCCATTTAGCCTCTTTTCTTTCTCTTCTAATTTTACATTAGAATTTTTGCCTGAAGGGACTCCTGTCAGATAATTATAAACAGTGTCTATGCTCTCATGCCTGCAGCAGGCTAAGGCACATGGTAATCACACTTCTGTTTCCCCCCCCTCCTCTCTCACTTGACAGCTGCTATGCGAGGATGTGAATGTTGAACGCTTCTTTCCTGTTCTCTACCCCAAGGTATAATGTTCTGATATGTCTGTATGTCCCTTTTCCATCAAGGTCTGGCTAATGATGTCCAACTGATGATTTGTATTTTCATTACCTCAGGCTTCGCAGCTTATTGTTGCATTTGATGAACATGTCATAAACAATAACTTCAAATTTGGGGTCATCTACCAGAAACCTGGGCAGGTAAGGTCCCTCAGATCCCACGATACTTGAGGCAAAACGCAGAGAGTCACTTCTCTTAGCTGAAATGTGAAAACAAGGTCTATACTATCCTGTGAAAAATATAGATGCTGTAAAGAGAAAGCATAGAAGGTTGCCTTACATGGATCGATTTGTTTGTGCGGGTCCTCAGAGCTGGCCGAACTGTGTATAGAAACTACTGCCTGTTCTTTGTACTGCTTGTGCTCCTTATGACTTCTTCTTTCCCTTTGAAGACAACTGAAGAAGAAGTCTTCAGTAACACAGAAGAGAGTCTGGGTTTCTTGGAGTTCCTCGATTTCCTTGGTGACAAGATTCAGCTGCAGGATTTCCGTGGGTGCGTACCCAGTGCTGTTGGAAAGCCAGGTTGGGTTAGGGAACACTGCATGTTCACAGTCTGCGACTCTGTTAGAACTCTGCTTTCAGAAAAGTGTTGTGTCCTCTGAATCCCAGTGCAAGATGAGGAAGGCTGGAATGTTTTTTTTCAGCCAGCCTGTCTGGGAACCAGTTGGAGCTTAGGTCTCTGCTGGTATTTTCATTTAAAGGTCTCCTGGTACCTCAATCTGACCCATGGTATCAGTAAAGAATAATTTTGACTGTGAATATGTTTGTTTCACAACGGTAGGGGTCAGTATTGTTTTAGTTGCTTTCTGTGGGGCAGCCTGTCTTTTCTGTGGTTCTAAAATACAGATTGTGTTTCTCAGCAGAGTGCCAAGGCAAGTAGCTCCTTTGAGGATCCCTGGTTTAGCTTCATAACTTTTAGCAAGCAAGCATGTTCATCAGCAGAAACATTGTGCAGCTTCCATCAGTGCATTTGTTTTGGGAAGATCTGGTGCCCTACTGTTGCTGATTTCTTAAAAATCACCTTTGATAATACTGTTGTACCAAGCTACTGTTACTGGTATCTTCTTTCTTCTCTCTACTTTTTCATCTCTGTCCTGCCTGACCTATGGCATGGTATGGATTTACTCAGGTTCCGGGGAGGCTTGGATGTCACTAGAGGTCAAACAGGCACTGAGTCAGTCTACACAAATTTCCGGGGCAAGGAGATCATGTTTCATGTGTCTACAAAGCTGCCGTTCACAGAGGGAGATTCCCAGCAGGTACTGGATGGAGAACCAAGGAATTCAACAGTGATGCTAAGAGGGGAGGGGTATTTGAGAGGGGCTAGTTAGAGAGGAGAATGCCTAACTCTGTAATGTAGGGATTTATGGCTGGAGTAGTGGTAAAAGTAGTGATGAGAGATTTGGTTAGACAGATGAGTTGGAGATGCTAGACAGACTGGTGTTTGAGGCCCCATAATACTGTTTTACTCTTTTTTACCTGCCTTCTTGCTTTAATTTTTTTTTTTTCTCCCCAGCTTCAGCGGAAGCGTCACATTGGGAATGACATTGTAGCCATCATCTTCCAGGATGAAAGCACACCTTTTGTCCCTGATATGATTGCTTCTAATTTCCTACATGCTTATGTGGTAGTTCAGCTCACTCATGGCACTACTGGGGACACTCTCTACAAGGTAAACGGAGACAATAGATTCCTCTGTTGTGATTTACTGATATTCATCCTTGAAGTGGAAACCTGTTCTTGGGTCTTTGGGAGAGGTGCAGGTTCAGCTAGCTGTCATCCGAACAGCTTTATTTGCTCTTTTAGTGAGCTTGATCAGCATTTTCAGTGAAAGGCAATAGTTACATCTGTTTCGAGTAAACCTAGAAATCCAGTAGCTGCAACCCGCTCACCTTCTCTTTCACCCACTCTTTGATCTCTGACCAGGTGTTCTGGTTTTGTTTAGTCAGGGGAGGCTACAGTGGCAGCTTCTGTAGGAAACTGCTAGAAGTTGCTCCCCTTTGTTCAGTGGACTCAGCCGGGCCTAGGGCGGACCTACTGCTGGCCAAGGCCGAGCCAATTGGTAGCAGAATGTTCCCTGATAACGCCTGTGTGATAATGTATTTAAGAAGGGGAAAAGAGGAAAAAAAAAAAGAGAAGATGTGAAGAAGCTGAGCAGGGACAGAGAGGGGGAAGCGTGAGCCTTGTGGGCCTTGCAGGGCTTACCCTCTGGCCTCCTGCTGGGCGGCCAACTGGGCCTGACTCAGCCTGGCTGCAAGAAGTGGAGAGGAGATGAGATGTGAAGAGATCCTGAGAGGCGTCTGTACAAGTTGGTTGTGAAGAATTTCTTGTGAGAGGAATGGCTGCAGATGCCAAGGTCAGTGAAGAAGGAGGGGGAAGAGTGATGTTGCTCCCGGCAGAGATTCCCCTGCAGCCTGTGGTGCAGCCCATGGTGAGGCAGGCTGTCCCCTTGCAGCCCATGGAGGCCCGTGGAGGAGCAGAGATCCACCTGCAGCTTGTGGAGGACCCCATATCAGGGCAGGTGGATGCCTGAGGGAGGCTGCGGCCTGTGGAGGGCCCGCTGGAGCAGCCATTCAGGAGGGACTGCACCCTGTGTTAAAATGACCCACGCTTGAGCTGTTCACGAAGGGCTGTAGTCCGTGGGAGGGACTTCATGCTGGAGAGGGGAGGACTGTGAGAAGCTGTTCCCCAACAAGGAAGAAGCGGTGTAAAACAACGTGTGACGAATTGGCCGTAATCCCCATTCCCTCTTCCCCCCTGTGCTGCTCGGGTGGGGGTGGGGGCGAAGGTAGTAGAGTTAATGTTAAGCCCGGGAACAGGGAGGGGTCAGGGGAGGTTATTCTATTTTCTGTCTCATTATCCTGCTTTGGTTTTCCCTAAGTCGAGTCTATTTTGCCTGTAACGGTAACTTTAAGGATTTCTCCCTGTCCTTATCTCAAACTTCAAGCTTTTTTTCTTATATTATCTCTCTCTATTCTCTCGGAGGGTGGTGAGAGAGAGACTGTGTAGTCTGGTCCCGATCGGGGCTGAACTACGACACCAGGAGTCTCCTTCCTGTTGTGTTCTGTAGGTTTGCAGAAATCCTCTCTATTTGGTGTGACTGCTACTATTTAGCAATCTGTGTTCATGTTTGCAGAGTATTCAGATTTCATGAAGATATTGATAAGGTGGATGGGGTTAGGAGGTGAGGCTGAGAATGATTAAAATTCTGGAATGTAAGTATTTTACTGAAAGGAGTCCAAGACTGCTTACTGCCTCTACCTAGGAAATAGAAGGTTAAAGAACAATTTGATTAATTTTGTGTTGATTTATTTAGTATCTACACATGAAACTAGAATGTACTTGTATGGTTTTAAAAGTAGTTGATGAATTTCTGAAGTTTAAAGCTGAATTCAGAGAAGAAAAAATGTTTATGTCAATTGATGCCATTTTGAGGGACGTCTTGCTTGCATTATATAAGTCAGGTAAAACTCATTCACCTGACTGACAGCCATGTCAGCATTGCTCATGCTGCAGAGCACAGTGCTGAGAGCTTGCACTGCCTGAGTCTGTAGGTCAGGTACAGCTGGTTGGCCTAATCTGTAAAATCCCAACCAGCTACATCTGCTTTGGGGGATCCCAGAACTGATGCCCATCTGGCAGGGAAATGCTACCTGGTAGGGCTCTCCAGTTGAAAGAAGCCCCGCTAGAACATTAATTCCCTATCTGCAGCCTGTGGACACAGCTCTTTCTCTGTCAGGTGACTCTGTATGGATGTCTCTATAACTTTATGTTCAATTTTCAGTCATGCTGAGAGAGCAGAAAATATATAGAAGATTGCTTCTGTGATAGATTTTTTTACTGTGGAAACATTTTAATGAAAGTGCTATGTCTTGTATTATGTAGGAATTCAGATGAATCCTTATGCCTTGGAGGGAGGTCTGCAAGAAATCCAAGAGTATAAAAATTAGGACAGGATCCCCATCTCCTCTCCCAGCAAAGAGGGTGCTGGGGGTGGAACAGCCACCTTCCGTTGTTCCCTGTGCTATGGGCAGCCAGATCTGTAGTGACACAATAGCCTCATGTAGATCGGGACATGGGGTTCCCGTTCTCGTCTTGCTATCTGTTTTGCAGGGCACATAAATTTACTGGATTTTTTAATGACGAGAGAAAGAGATGGGGAAGCTTGCAATTTGTCTTGTCTCTTCCTATTATTATTTTCGTCTTTGCCTATCTGCAATGGCATTGTTTTTGTCAGTGTAATAGAGTCATTTCATGACAAAGAAGTAGTCATCATTTCATGACAAAGAAGTAGTCCCAGTCAGGACCCTAGAGCCAATACAGAGTTTTCTGTAAAAGCTTTTCCAAAGGGGTTTTAACTCATTCTGCCTTGAGAGCATTCTAGTACCTAAGAGACTGCAATTTGGGAAGATTTTTTTCCATACATTGTTCCCTTTCCTTAGGCTTTAGTGCCTAAATTCCTATTGGAATATTAATAGCATTTATTTATTTGAATTTTTTTTTGCAACCAGAAAATTAAAAATGCAAAGCAGGATTTTAACTGGTAGTTATCTACTGGGATGGAGAGGGAAGCCTTGTAATTAGGTAAGCTGGGCTACAATGTGAGAAACTGGAATTAAATTGAGGGCCCCTTTCCTTCTTCCTCTTATTGGCTCTGAGACATTTACACTGGAGTGTTATTTTGAGTCAATTGCTGTGAAGTTGTTCTGATGTTGTTATCTGTTGTATGAAATGGAAAAAAATGTTATTGTTCCATCTCAAATATGATGAAAAAAATAAACTGCGAAATATTCTTAAGTGCTGTATGTAACTGGTAAGATAGCTTCATATAATTATAGGTAAGTGCTGTGAAGAGCCAAGTGATAGTGTATGAAAAGTGAACTGCATTACAGTTACTTTTTTGGCATTGTTATGTCAGGTAGGAGTATGTTTAAAAAAAAAAAAAGGCATAGCTTTCCTTATCTCTTACTGGGAAAGTGCTTTTGTATGCTTACCACACGTGACTTGGAGAGGTGGTGTCACTGAGATACTCCCCTCAGTGTGTAGTGTATCTCCACTGAGGATTCTCTGTCAAAAAAAAATAGGTAAGTACAAGCATATTGACAGAGGTTCTTCTAGTGGAGGTAAATCTTGCAGACTGAATAGACGCATAATTTTTTGTTTTAAATACACTGGTTATTATTAAATATGTTTATTAAAGATTTTTTTTTTTAGAAAAACCAATTGGTTCAATTGTGTTTTGTTGGGTTTTTTTTGTGCACATCTAGCTGACTGAATTTCTGGGAGAGAGATCAGCACATTTATTCACTGAGTACAGAAACAGATGGATGTATGGGACAGCATGTTAGATCTCTTTTGGATATGTAAATGATTCAGGAGGGATCGGATGTACCATAGTGGTTTGAAGGCTTTGATAGTCACACTTGTGTTATGATACTTAATTTTTTTCCCCTTATATTGTTTCAGGTTTCGGTCACAGCCCGAAATGATGTCCCCTTCTTTGGACCTCCTCTGCCAAATCCAGCCATATTTAGGAAGGTTTGTTTCTCTGGTCCAGTGTTAGATGGCAGGGGGATATGGTACACACCCTTGTGTTCTAAGTCACTGTTTTCTGTCTGGCTAGATGATGTTGCAGGTCTAAGGAGTAGTAAAGCAGAGTTTTTCTCATGTGATACTTTTTTAACTGTTTTCATCTCCAGTGCAGTCTTAATCTTGTCTTGTAGAGTGCAGAGTTTCGTGAATTTCTCCTGGTCAAGCTCATCAATGCTGAGTACAGCTGCTATCGAGCTGAGAAATTTGCTAAATTAGAGGTGAGTTGCTTCCATTAAAAATTATAAAACTGTATTACTGCCAGATTAAGAAAACAGTGTAATTTTTACTTTCCTCTACTTCTAATTTTGTGTTGCTTAAAAAAGGAAGATGAAATGAAATTATAGTCAGCTATGTGATGCTTCCTTTGTATTTCTCAGCAGGCATGATAGAACATGAACAGGTACATTCTAATGTAAAGATCTAATCCTTAAGTAAGAATGGGAATATGAGGCATACATTTTGCTGGAGGAAATTTTGTATTAGCTGAAACAGCATTGTGCTACAAGATGTGTACTGATGTAACTGATTTTGGTTCAAGGTACCAAAATTGTGTTCCAGACTCTGCTGCTTGCCTGATCTAGAAAAAAACTGCCCTCAATCTGTTCCTCTGTTTCATCAAGTGTAAAAAAAAAAAAACCAAAAAACCCAAAAGTACTGATGTCCTTTATGACTTGCTTTAGAAAGAGTTTAAAAGGACTGGGTGTTACTGTAATATATTCCATAACTATACAGCTAAAACCACATCATACTATTTAAATTAATTTTCATGGTGATTTATTTTTTTTTAAAAGGAGGATGTAAGACATAGCAAAAACATAAGAAAAAAAAATCCCTCCACTCCTGATAATAGCTGTGTTTTCATTCCCAATGCTGATGCAGGAAAGAACCCGGAGTGCCCTCTTGGAGAGCCTTTTTGAGGAGCTGCAGCTTCGCAGCCGCAGTATGATGGGATTGCCCATAGGGGAGGATGACAAGATGGAGAACGGCAGTGGGGGCTTCCTTGAGAATTTCAAGGTGAGACATAGTGGATTGATTCCTTACCCAGTTGCTCACACTCTTTTAAAAGTTTATTGTGTGTCCCTCCAAGGAATATTGACTCACTAGGGTGAGACAGAAAAAGTCTTTCCATGCAGCAGCCTTTCTTTAGAGCATTTTCAACTGTGCTTTACCGTATCTTTCAAGAAAATACCTTTTACTACTTCCCATGCTCCTTTCTACAGAGCTGCAGTGTGGTCCAGGGTGGAATTCCATACTGTCCCTGAGAAGTCAAACTCTTCATGTTGCTGTCTAGTGTCAGATGGAGTTTCACTCCATGACTTACAGAAAAAGAAGTGAGTGTTTGCAAGTGGAATTTTAATAACTAGTAGAAAGCAGCTTTCAGTTCCTACAGCAGATCTCTTCCAGTTCATTTTCATTGTAACTGAGAGAGTTGCAAGAGCCACTGCAAGAGAATTTCTAACATATCTGTGAGTGTACTGTCTAGAAAAACTGTGATGCTTTACTTACCCTGTAAAAGCCAGAGTTAATTTACCTTTTTCAGTGTAGATGACACTTTTTAAAAAATAAATCAAGATCAGGTGACAGAATTTACTTTTAAAAGTGATCAAGATGATATGAGAAAGCAAAGGTTTTTGTACCAACAGGCATCTCAGTTTTGAACTGATTACATTATTTGAACTGATTACTGATTACTGTAAGAGAGAATCTTACATCACTTTCCTGTCTACTTCCCCTTTGGGAAGTGCCTTATCAGTTGTTTTGTGTAATGAGTTATCTGTCTGGACAGAGAGATGTATTATAAATAGCACTTCTTCACATGACCTCCACCTGCTCTTTGTAGTGGGCTGGTTAGAGTCGTTAAGGCCTGTGAAACTAATCCATTCACATATAAGTTTGGCAGCTATATGCATAGCTTTGGTCAGAGCTGGGATACGTCGGTGAGGTGTATTTCACATACAATCAGTCTACCCTGCCTTTGCTGCTAACCAGGAATTTCATACCCATCCATGTCTTACACGAGTTATCCCAAAATGTCCTTTTCTGACTTCTAGCAGATGCTGTGATTTGCATGTCACATATACAGATGACCTTTGTAAAAGGCTAGAAGAAGGCTGAGTAGACTCAGAAAATGGCTTTTTCAGGTGCTGCAGTTTTTGATATGACTACTTCCCTCATGGAACCAGCACTCAAGTTCATACAAGACTGAACCTTACAGTCTTGAACAGGAGTCTGATTATGTGTTTTGTAGCCTGTACTGGGTAGGACTGCTCTAGATGATGCTGTCTTGTCCAGTCTGCTAAAGGTAAAGGAGATGAAAGTAGAGAGTATACATGAGGAAGAGTTCTTCCCTGGCGGTGAGCTCCATGAATTGGCTAGGACCAAAAATGGTAATATCTAAGATGCTGCCTTCTAGGAGTTAGGATTTCTGTGGTTCTGGTGTTGGTCTGTCACAACTTTTCACCCAATCTGGTGCTTTTCGTGCTACCCTACCGTCTGCATGTCCACATGTGTATCTGTGTTTGTCTGTTTCCCTGCCTCCCTTCTGTTCAGCGGGTGATCAGAGGCCGCAGCCAGAGCCTGGATACCATGGGGATATCCATGAGAAAGCAGCAAGCAGCCACTCTGCCCAGCCGCCCAACTACAGCTGGCCTTGCCCTCAGCCAGAGTGTCGCCGAGGGCCCTAAGGCCATTGCTGCGGTAAGGTATTCGGGTGGGCTGTAAGAAGAAACCCGGCATACCTTTGTGACCCACCCATACATTTTATTTCTTTTTCCTCATTAGTTTGTCCTTTTGTCCTTCTGTGAATCTCTTTTTCTAGTATCATCCCATTTCACAAGTGGTGACAGCACATGTTGCAGTCCCTTTTGTCTGTGCCCCAGTTAATCTGTAAACTAGAGCTGAGATTAATGCAGACTGGGAGAAGAAAGCCAAACATGATTCTACATCAGACATCTATCTCTGCTATCCTGGATTAGATCCTGTACGTTCCCATACCTTAAAAAAATGCATGCACTGTGGTTTGACCAAAATGATACTGTATTTTCATATGGCAAGAGCTGAGAACATAAGGACACTAAATCTGTTCCATTTTCTTCAGTTTCACCAATCAGATTCTTTTCTGTAATATAAAGAGGTGAATAATGTTTATTCAAGGTGCTGCTTTGCTCAAATAGAATTTGCATGTTGGGAACAAACAGCAGAATTAATAAAGTTTGGGGTGAGAAAAAGTGAATACTTCTAGTCGCTATCAAAGCCTTTCTTATTCGATAGGGATACTAAACATATGTGATCAGTGTGAGCTTAATAAATCCCTGACAAATGTTTTGGGAAAAGAATCCATGTTTCTGATAATGGAAATACCTTGGCCAAAGTGCATCCAGCCAATTGTAATCTCTGTGCTAGTGATGTCAATACAGGCAAACTACAAAAAAAAAATATTCTCTGAGTAAGCCTAAAAGGTGCCTTTCAGTGTGGAAATTTCTTGGTGATGAATTACTCAGTTGTATGCATTCTTTATGTCAATACAACAGTCACAGAATAGTAATGACTTGGGTTTGCTGCCTCCTTCTGTCCTTTAACTTCTGCTTTTTTCTGCTTCTCTGATACTGCCTTCCCTTCTCTCATCATATGGGGATGCCTCTTGCTCTGTATACTGGCTGTGTATCTTGTTCTGCCTTTGTTTCTATATCTCTCTGTCTCTTTCTCATACCACCTTTGTAATCCCTAGCTTCTCTTTCTCACTGACAGAAAGTAGTCCTCCTTCCACCGGTGGAGCAGGGCTGTGCTATTTTATTGCAGAGTTAAGGAGAGGATCTGGGTACACATCGCTAACTCCCTCTCCCACGCTTCCAGTTCTCCAGTTTTTCCTGTCTTGTTCCCCTCCCCCCTTTCTGTCACACTTTCCTTTTTTCTAGTCTTTTGCCTTGCCTGGTAGGAGCCCATCACGTACTCGAGCCAGCCGCTTCCATGGGCGACGAAGTAGTGCCATTGGCATTGAGAATATACAGGAGGAAAAGAGGTATGAGCCATGGGAAGATGAGACAAAAAGAAAAAACAGGAGGAGATATAAAAAAGGAGACAGAAAGGCATGTAATAAGGACAGCAAGGAAATTGACAGGAGTGAGAACTGAAATGGAAATGGTTGGAATTGGGAGACAAGCCTGATTATCTGCTAATAGACAAATGATAGAGACAAACAAAATAAAAAAGGACATTTGGAAATTGAGATAATCGATATTTGAGGAACAAGGGAGGAGATGGGTGGAGGAACACAGTAAAATCATTCTTAAAACATTGTGCAGTGTGATCCAGGACTCTTGGTTGTCCTGTTCTGTATTTGCCACTTTTAGAAAGAGTCAGATGAAAGGCTTTCACATGGGAAGGGGGAATTGGGTGTTTGATTGTTTGTTGGGTTTTTTTTTGTTTTCATGTTAAAAAGTTTGAATAGACAAAACTTCTGATATCTTAAAAAAAGGATTTGATTTTTTTTAAAAAAGCTTTAAGTCAAAATAACTAGCGTTCAAGTTAGACCGTGTGAGAAATTATTATAGTTAAGGGGTACCATACAGGTTTAAGGAGTGATTTGGCATATTTGACAGAATTATAACCGTTCAAAAGTTGTCTACTGGTGGGGAGAGATTATTTAGTTAAATCAGTAAATTTGCCTCAGCTCTAGCTGAGACACCTTTTAAAGATTATACAGAGTCTTGAAAGTCACATAAGTGCTCTGCATCTAATATACAGTTTTCCTAGTTGCAAGAATTCCAGGGAACAGCTTAAAGACTTCATGTAAAAGGGGAAAAAATAATCTTTAATGTGGAAACTACTGATTTCACAACAGGAAGAATGATTACATTTTTCCCTTCTTTCCAGTTGTCCTCTTGGACCTTTCCTTAATCAGGTGCCTATGACCTAATCTGAATAAAAATAGTATAGAACTTTCTTTGAGAAAAATAAAATCTTCTGAGACAACTTCCCTGTAACAGTCTAAGCCGACACAGTAGCCATAGCTCCTCACTACTTTAAATCGTTTTGTACCTTATGCAGCTGTGCCTCTCAATCTATTACTTTGCATACAACATCCTTCACCATCCCCTTAAAAGATCTGTTAAAGTTTTCTACAACAAGGAAAAACTCTGGATTGATTTATTTATTTTATTTATTTTTTTCCTGCTCTTTGATATGAGGGAATTGGTAAGGTATTGGGTTTATTTAGCTTTCCTTTTACTTATTTGTAATTTTACATATGAGGAACGGTGATTTGTGAAAGACTTCTTGGGTGATTCTTGAAAGTGCAGTTTCACTAGCAACCAGTCTGTTCTAAGAGTTCATTACTACTGAAAAGCAGATATCATACTTTCCTTCTCCCTTTCAACTAGCCAGTTCTGGCCCATTCCTTGTGATGGCTCACATGCTTAGTGGACCCCTCATGGAACTGATTCAGACCATTAATCTAACAGAAAAAGTATCAATTTCTTTAATTGGATTAATTGTCTGCCAGGTTCTGCCATGAACTGGGTACCAGGACTGATGGAAAGTACACTCAGCAAGAGTGGAGGAAGCTGGAGCACGTGCTTGCTCTCACAATAGGGAGTGCAACATGTCATTTGTGACTTCACCCTGAAGCTGTAGTTGAATGATATGCAGGCTTTGATGACAGAGCTGACCCAGTCCATCCTACTTGTTCATGTGCCATGGAAGTTTCACAGTTGTTTTAGTTTCAGGATTATTTTTTGACAGGATAATTTCCAGTTTCACCAACAGTTGTATTGGCACAAGTGAGGACATGAGGAACTGTGATGTGACGGGTACTGGTAGGATGAACTGACCAACAGAGCAGAGGTGGAACTTTGTGAACTCCATCACTGAAGCCACAAAAAACCCCCAACAAAAACCTAAGTTTTGCAGTCCTTAATTAAATGTACCACACTTTCCCATTACTCACACAGACAACTTTCATCAGAAGTGTCTTGAATTGATAGTTACAATAAAATTATTGTAACCATCCTGAAACAGGGAAATTTGCTAAATCCTTTTTCTTTGTGCCATAAACATATAAGCTCTCTAATCAGTCCTAAAGCTTCTTAAGACAAATGAAATGGGGAGAGTAGAAGAAAAAATTAAAGAATTAAAGGAGAATACTGAAATTAGTTTGGGCTTTTATATCAATTTGGAAGGAGCATTTCTAATATATTGCCCTAAACAGATCACATCTAAGGAGTCTGCCCTTTTCAACACAACTGCATTTTCTTCCTTTTCCTGTGTATACGGGAGATCCAGCTTTGTATTGTGGTTTGTTAGGAAGTGTTAGAATAGACAGCGATTAACTCTGGTCCTAGGGTATAGCTGGTTTCTCTTTTGTCCCAGCAGAGACACTGTAGAGAGGATACAGAAGGTGCTGGACAGTCCAGGAACTTTCTTTGACCTGAAGTCTGATGGATCATCCAGTCCCAGCTCCCCAGAATTCCCCAGCAGGAAGAGCAGGTGAGTTGAAAATAATTTTAGTATTTGAAAGGTGATCATTGTGTCTGGTATTGACTTAAGTGTGGTGCATGTCTTGCCCTGTTGGAGGCTTTACTGAGATTGTCCACATCAGGCATTGCAGCATCTTAGAAGTCAGGTGTCTGGCCATGACACAGTAAGTCAGAGCAATGTAAGTAAGGAACTCAGCTTTCTTAAACAGCTTGTGAAGACAGATTGGACTGCTTAAGATGATTCTGGCTGTATCTTTAATGTCAGCTTGCTTCCAACAGGATACACAGATCTCTAGCTCTCCGATTATCCATGCTTACTTGTGTATATGTTTCCTCTATAGTTTGCTCTGGAGAGATTTTGGAGCTTCATGGAGAAGCTTGGACAAGGGTATGTGGGGATGTTGGATGGTACTCAAGTTCTGTCCCTTTAAGCAGGATTCATTCTCCTGCTCCCAACCAGCGTGAACTAGCGTGTCCTTCAGTCTTCCCAAAGTGTTACAGCAGAGTCTCATGTGTTGCACCTATGTTTCATTGCTAAAACACTTCATGCAGTAGTCTGCAAAATTGTTCTCCAGTTTCTGGTGATCAAAAACTGGAAAAGTGCACTTTCCTGGTAGTCCAACTTTGCTGTTGCTAAGCTGTATTATGCTGGGATGTGGTCCTATCTAGGACACTTCAGGACTTCATGGAAACCACTCATTTACATTTCCAAGACTCCGGAGCAGCCTGTCTCTAAATCCAAGACTGCAGCTGACTTTCTGGAACAGCTTGCCACACCTGATTTCTTTATCTGAGAACTTGGATAAGACCTATGGCAAAAAGGGCACAGAGTACTTTGTAGTAGGGCATGTCCCTTTCTCAGGACGGGGGCCTCTCTAAGAAAATTTCAGGAAGTGCCCAAGAGCCAGGCCTCTATGATTGTAGTTGCTCCAGGTGCCAATTCTGACAAGTAAGGGCCTGCCTTCCAACTAGACCCAATGCTCCCTAAGAATTACAGGCTGGTGATTATCTGCAGTAGTTCAGCTACCCAATTGTATCCTGTAGGATTGCCCAGAATTTTGTCACAGCCAAGGTGCAGAGTTCTGATAAGTATGTTTTTGTGATTCTAGTTTTTAAGTTGAGTGGGTGTCCAAAATTTTGGTGGGGAAGAGGATTGGAGAACAGCTAGGAGATACAGGCCATTTAAGATGCTAGCTCTGGCAGCCGTGGACAAGAGAGAATACAGGACATAAAGCTGCTGATTGGTCAGCAACCCCATCTTCCAGTATTACCCCATCAATCCACCTCCTCTTCCTCATCCTGCCTGGGAGCTTGTTAGTGAACTAGAAGATGATTCTATGATTCCTGGCCAGGTACATGTGAGAGACTCTTGCTCTGATTATGCAAGGTTACTTCACCTACCTAATCAGCAAGAATTCTACCTAGTAAGAAAACATCTCATAGCTCAGTTAGTCCTGATTACCCTACTGTAGCATGTGTGCATGTCCTGGAAAAAAAAAGACTAAGCTTTCTTGACATTTGTTCCTCATTTCCACGTTTGGTTACATGCTTCTCCCACTTCCCAACCTGCATTCTCCACTCATCAGCTGAGGAGGTGAGCCATCTGCAATGGCTGTTTCAAATGGATATCAAATGCTTTCAGAGAGCAAGCATAGCATGGGATTTTACTACAATACTTGCATGAGTATTGTTTATGCACGAGGCATGACCTGTATGATTTGGCAGTCTGCTTCTGTCTCCAGGATTCTCTCTATGCATCTTTTTCCAGTCATGGACTCAAAACCACTTCTATGATCACCAGAAAAAAAATCTTTTCACAGTTGTGGTGGTTTAGCCCATTCCTGGACAGTTTATGAGGTGGGATGTAGCATGGAGTTTTGCACAACTAGTGATTAGCCAGAGAGTTAGAGTTGTGATTTCAGAGTTAGGGACCAGACCACATGTAGTTATAACTTCTGCATCGTATCTGGGACAGGGAATCGAGGACATGTAATTCCACCATGTAAAGCACACCATTTTCACCAAGGTAGTATTAGCAGAGTACTGCAGGAACAGGCTAGGAGTGTAATTCTAACAGTCTGTCTCAGAGGTAGTTCTACTGAAATAGTCTATTTATTGTTCGTTAACTGTGGAACACAATTTCAGATTCCAGACTTGAATGATCATACTCTTCATCTGTGTTCTACTAAAACTAACCTGGAAATAAATGCAAAGAGAACACATAAGTAATAGATTAATTCTTTTTACAGTAGAGACAAACCAGCACTTATATTCTGTCCTCGCATGCTGATTTCCAGCACACTCTTCTGCAGTGATCAGCCTGCAATCCATGAAACCACCTTGTTCTCTTGGGCTAACAGTGTCTTCTCTCCTACATACAGGGACAATTGTCCTTAGTTTTTCTGCTCCACTGTCCAGGTAGCCTTCCAAATAATCCTTCTTCCCAAGGGACAGATGCAAGAGAATGAACCCAGTCTCAGTAACCAGGTACTCCTTAGCGAAACTTAGTGAAGTACCTACTTAGTGAAACTCCTCAGGATCAGATGGCTTTCTGGGTTGCATCTGAAAAATCAAGCACTGTACTGTGTATGTCCAAATCCTAGGAAAAGTACATGGGTTTTTTGTGTGTGTGTTTTCCCTTCTCAGACACATCTGAGTGGGGACATCAAGCCAATCAGGAGTGGACCGGATGCTACTCAGTCATTGGTTACCTCACTGAAGATACTGGCAAGACTTTTGGGGTGAAATGAAAGTCCTGGCTTACTTAGAGGACCTCGAGGACTGTGGAGAGACCAAGTGACACGAAGTAATGCTCCACTGGCAGTTCCTGGAGCAGGAATCCCGGGAAAGGGAGATGGACAGATAGCTCCTATTGGAGCATTTTGGCTTTATGCCCTTCCCATTTGCCCAATCAGCAGCCACTGAACCAGCCTCTACTAATGACGGAGGAAGGAGGCCACCTTAGGTGTCTCCCCTTCTCTTCCCCTCCCCTCAGATGTGTGAGAAGAGAACAGCTTAGCCTGCAGAAGGCAAGAGCAGAAGAATATGTTTCCACCTCTGTCTCTAGTGCCTTTGGATGACATAGGTCAGGAAGTGCAGTGCAGACAATGAGGATGGAGAAATCTGCTGAGGAAGGATGCCGAGAAGGAAATACTTTGTGGAAATCAAGGTCCCAGCTCACTTAAATTCGTGTTACTGATTTGCTCTGCCAAGGGAGAAGCATATTGGTCTTCATTTCCTCCAAAATAGATTTCCTGATCTTCTGAGGAAATATCTTTGGCCTATATTGGCCCTATCTGTTCTCCTTGTTGCATGCTGGCATGTAATATGCCTGGAACTTTAGTTTTCATTACTGCTTGTAGGTCAAGACTGGCGACATTTTGCAGTGTTTCTGAAGGAATAAATATATTTAGTATGTTAAAGGTGTCTTATCTTTCTTGCCTCCCTTAGCTTTTTTGGGTTTCTTAACATTTTTAAGCACTTTGTCTCTCTCTTATTGGCTGGTCTCTTGTGCAGGCAGTGAGTATTTCTTCATAAATGTAAGGCTTACATGCACAGTGCACCTTCCACCAAGTAAGCATATCTGCCTCATGGACTGCTCTTTTTCCTAGATGACTGCAAGCAATGGATCCCAAATTCTGAGCTGGGAGAAGCTGACCTTAAGGGTCTTTTGACAGATATGAAACATGTACTGGGCTGCCTCAGTGTCCATGACATTTGAGAAAGTGGTGGTCAAGTGATCCAATACAGTGTGCTTTGAATGTTCTCTTTGTCATGACCCTGTGGGAGCTAAAAGTCTAGTGGGGTGGACCTAGAGGAGCCAGTCTACTGGCAACCAGACACGTGCAAAATCACCAGGACGGGCATCCTGACCTAGGTATGCTCCCGCGTGTAAGCAGGAGGAGGGTTCTGACCTGTCTATGCAAAAGCTTGGCACTTGATCCTAATAGTCTGGCACTGAGACATCCTAAAATAATGTAGATCTCAGTAATTTGCTTCTGCCTCCTCATTGCTTCCTTAAACTTTATTAGTTAACCATTCTATAACACTGGTTAATGTCTATATGCTTTCCTGATTCCTCCTGTTAAAAGTGTTCAGAAACACAGTGGTGACAGTTTAGAAGCTCTATGACATGAAAAATGTGCTTTTATAGTCCCCTTGTCCTATCTGGAATTTCATGTAAGACTAAATATGATAGGCTGAGAGTGGCTGTGGAAATGGGTGCCCTAGGCTGGGCCTAGTGCCTTCCCTTTATACTCAGGTTAACACCTCATCCTGTTGTATTTCGGGTCCTAAAGTCTCTGATCTCCAAAATCAAGGCATCTGCTGATTTTAATGAATATCTAGAAGTAAACAGTACTTAAATGCAGGTGGTTTGACTCGCTCTGCTTTAAAGACACTTAGGTCTGCGACTTAGTCTTGTCCTTTCATACACTTATCCAGAATGGAAACAAGAAATGGTGTTTCTACTAAATGAAGAAGCAACTAAAAATTAAGGAATGCAAGCCATTTCACCTGAATTCTGTTCCTACGTGGAAAAACTAGCTGTGGATGAATGATTTATTCTTACTGTTTCTGACTGCTATGTAATAAAGCTATGTCACAAAAAGTGCAAGCCTATGTGTAACAACAAGCATGATGATGTTGAATGCTTGCATTTCACAGAATGCTCAGGAGTCAGACTTCAGGATACTGTGTGATGCAGCCATTCTCGCGTTCTTCATCCAGTGTAAGCAGTTGTTGTAGTGGTTTGAGGGAAAATGAAACATCCGAGGAAGAGGAGAATGACAGGGTGGGTGTACGATCTCTAACAAACAGGCTATCTCCCTTATTTTACTAAGAACGTTATTAAAACACATTTTCTTTGCCCTCTCCAGGAGCTGATGTGCTCTCTTGAGGGCCATCCAAAACAGGATTCAGTGGTTCAGAGTATGTGGCTGGATGACAGTGACTGCACACCCAGTACTTCCAGCTCACCAGGTAAAAATGAAAGAAGACCAGAAAAAACATCCTCTGCTTATGCTCCTAGAAGCATATGTGAGGTTGAGGCACATTCATTTGGCAAAATCTTTTGTATAGCTATACTTAAGATTTGAGGAGCATAGGTAGATGATAGGCTTGGAGAACAGGGGGGGAGAAACTAGTGGGCAAACCGTAATGAGGAGAGAATGGGAAGGAGCATGTTTCAGTAGCATGAATAAATAGTGCTGTATACACTGCAGAAGGAGTTACGGTAGATTGCGAAGAATTAATGTGTTTGTTTTCTATGGAGAGCATGTATCTCAATGGTTGCTTTTCTGAATGCAGTACCCCTTTATAAACTAGATATAGTTTGGATATGGGAATTACAGAAATAGTGCTTCCTGAACAAAGCAGTATACTCCTGAGAAGGTGAGTAATCAGGCAGCTAACCTGCACTGAGCTTTTTGACTGCCAAGGCTGGGCTCTTAGTGTAGTACTTGATTAGTAGTTGATTAAAGTCAGCTTGGATCCATTCACAATGCAGAGATTATTGTAGTCATTATTAAGTTCCCTTTAGTCCCATATCAGGCAGCACTACTGTAGTATCTGTTGTGAAGGTTGTATCAGCTGCCCTGATCTCAGACCCTGTTTGGAGTTGTGTTTCACTCTGTTAAAATGAACTGTTTTGGATTGAAGTGTTTCTTGTTGAGCATCAGCCTAAAGAAGAAATTATGGAAATCTAAATAAATTTCAGTCTGGTTTTGAGAATGAGGCTGAAGGGACTGCATAAGGTTTTGGGAAAGTATTATTGAAAAGATTAAGCTTTTGAGATTGGGAAGTCATTGTGAACTGTGGAAGGCAAAACTTAACATTTGTTGATAAAAGATTCTGGGATAGGAGCAGGTTGAGATGGTAAGAGATACTAGGGATTATGTGGATGGCAAGGAAGAGAGTTGATTGGAAGGAATAGTGAAATCTTTATAAGAATTGTGTGAAAAGAGGAAATGAGCTTTTGGAGATCCTTGTGTTGAAGGCTAGGAAGAAAGAGTTCAGTGTCATCAGCTCAGAGCAAGACTGGTAAATAAATACTATAAGGCCAGGAGGCCTAACACCATGAAATTATCTCTTTTTGAAGGGATCTGGAAATGAGGTGGTAAAGGCAATAGCTGCTTTGTGCCTGGTGGTGTGTGGTTTTTCACTGTTCACCATGGCACTGTCCAAGCTACCATTTCCACAGGTCTGGTCCTGAGCAGGCCACAGCTCTCTTTACAAATGTTTGAGCTTTATTCACTTTGTGGCACTGCACTGAGACCAAGCAGGTGTGAAAGATGGTTCCCTGTCAAATGTGAACAAACAGCTTATGTTTACTTGTGATGAGATATACTAAAGGGAATAGAAAATCAGTGTAAATGCAAACTAGTTTGTTTTGCTTGAGTGTCAGAAATTGTCTATTGTCATCAAGTAAAAGATTTCGCATTCCTTTTGATCTTGTGGGTAACTGCAGTTCCCGTTGCTGCATTTCTCCAAGAGCACTCCCAGGCACAGACATAATGCAGTGCTGCTTTTAACACTGCTGTTACGCCTCCGCTGCCATGGCCCATAATTTAATCCAGGTGTGATCTTTCCACAAGTACAGTTATCACTCCCATCAACGTGCATCATGTAAAGCCCCGTGGAAGTGATCCACTATGAACTTTTATTATATTGGCTTGGGTTCTCCTTCCTTTTACCCCTGTACTCACCTGTGCAACATTTTCCTTCCTACGTTGTTTTTCTTCCCAGAAAATCCCACTGGATCCTAGAGCTGCAGCTGAGCTGTGAAAGTTCAGATCCAGATGCAAGTGCTAGGTCGATAGTACAGGCTCAACTTGCTCTGAGCTCCCAGCTCGCCACCTCGGTGAAAAGCTGCTGACTTAATATACTCTTCAGTACAAGACTGTTAGGTTATTCAGCCTAGCTGTTCCCATTTTGTTATGGGTATTGGAAGTCCCAGATGCTTTTCAGTGGCCTCTGTTGCTCTTCCCAGATAGTTTCCCTATCTGCTGACTCCTTATTGACCCACAGGTATCATTAATATGCATCACTGAGAATAATCATTACAGAGAATGCAATGTGTAAAGTTCAACATAATTTTTAGTATTATACACTTCATTGTCAATGGCAGTGATCTGATACTGACACTGCAAAACTTTCGCTGTGGTATCTTAGCACCTTGGCATGGTAAGACAGCTGCACCCTGCAGGACTGGTGATTTTTTGCTGTACCATATCTACTCTTCAGTGCAGAGATTTTTAAAAAAAACAAAAAAAACAAAAAAAACTTTTCTGACTAGTGAAATCAACATGCCTAATCAGGAGACTGTAGAAATGTAGTCTTGACTGCCATTGCTGATTGCAGTAAGAAAGCTTGATGATGTCACCCTCTGCACTGTTTAGAATGTGTTTGTTGTAACAGGTGAAGAAGCAAAGAAGGAAATAAAAGGTTACATGTGTATGTGAGATACATGAGGTAGCAGAGTTCAGCCTGCATGAAATCTTTTCCTGAGGAACTGCAAATTTGGGAAATTTTATTTTCCAGAAATTCTGATGGTTCTTGAGCTAGAAAAAAGATAGGTTTAAGAGCAATTTGTTGTCCTAAAACATTCAGGGGGGAAAAAAAAGGGGGGATGATATACTTATTTTGATTTTTGCAAATAGTAAAAAGTTTTCTATTTATGTACGACAGCCAGTCCTGATACAAGACTGATTACCAAAAGATCAAGTGTGGCAATACGTATTCATATTCCTAGATAAAATTACATTTAAAAGAACATTGATAATTTGGGTTACTCTGTGCAGCAGGGCAGAACTGTAATTATCCATAATCAAGCATAATACACCGAAGAAATCATAGAATCATAGACTTATAGAATGGCTAGAGTTGGAAGGGACCTTCAAAGGTCATCTAGTCCAACCCCCCTGCAAGGAGCAGGGACATCCCTGACTAGATCAGGTTGCTCAGAGCCTCATCCAGCCTGGCCTTGAACGTTTCCAGGGATGGGGTATCCACCACCTCTCTGGGCAACCT